>JZKD02S0123624.1:122865-166468 GCA_000966675.3 Picea glauca
GAATTTCCTTACTGACACCTACCACATGCACATTTATTTTGATTTTTAATTTAACAAATTAGAATTATTCACCCTCTCCCCATGTTGTAGAAGAAATTACATATTTTAATTTAATTAAAATCCAATTTCCCTTACATTTCCCAAATGCTCTCCTTAAATCGCTCCTAGTTCTATCTTTATTCCCCATATTCTCATTTAATCACCGAGTCCTTACTAATTATGAGTTAGAGTTAAAATAAGAGTTTTCTTCTAGTAGGACTAGTGGTAACTAGACTCTAGATAGCATTATATGCGTACACATATTCTCTCATGCTTGATTACTTTCTTATCTTAAATTCCAATCTGGTATTTTTTTTCACACGTGTTTTATATCAATTATTTTGATTTATTACAGTTTTCTTAATTCTTAAATTGATTTACCTCATTCCTTTTTAATTTAGTTAATAATTTACTTTAGCATCCTTACAAAAACTTAGACTTAGGCTTAATTTTTTTTTTTTGAATAGGCTTATAATTTTATTGGGATTTATAATAAATAAATTACTCATTAATTATTCATATCTAACAAGGCCTAAAGATTTTCAAGTTTTATAATTATTCCTTCAAGGTTTTCTAGGCCACCTAGATTTGTTGACTCAAGTTTTATTTACATGACGTGCCTTTCAAGATGCACTATGTGATCCAAGGGTGTCACTCACCTTTGACTGGTTTTGGTATTTTTCAAACTCTTGGAGTCAACACTCCATTCAGGAAGCTTTGTGAGAGACTAAGGGTTTCTAAGGAATACAGACTCTGCCTTATTTCCCACCCATTAAAATCTTTGTGAGAAATTGCCTCAGTATGCCCTCACGAGATCGTGGACCTCTCGAAATAGGTAATCATTGACCTACAATTTGATCCATGACGAGAGTGATAGTAGTATGTTACAATGACAATGCCACACATCTCCCTCAATATATGGTTTTGTTGCATGACCCCTTTACTCCTTATGTGAGTCATATTAGCAAACATTGTCAGGGTGCATCCATTGAAAAAACATTGTCACTGATCCATATACATAACCATACTAAATCAAGCATAAGACACATATGAATAAAATGAAATACGCAAACAAAACACAATCCACTCCCTGACTCAATCCGGAGACCAAGGATGTCCATTGATGCCATCGACATCCACAATCTAGCACATGTCCTACACACTGATGTAAAATCGTCAATAGGATCTGTTGATACATACATACATACATAAAACATATCAAATGACAAAATATCAAAACCCATCGACATCATCATAAAAATCCATAATCGAACAAATAACCATGTACTATAACTGAATCACTTGCACGCAAGTGTGCTCAAAGAATACATTGATAACATATGATCCCAAGAGAGGGATGTTACATACACCCCCTCTTGTTTTAAACTTCATCCCGAAGTTGTACAATATATTAAATGCAGTAATAAAAGCATCTGACAAGATCTATATGTCTAATCTATCAAACAAGTAAGGAAACTGCTGACGTATATCATATGCGTCCTCCTAGGTAGACGAGTGTGGACTATAATTGTCCCACTAGAACTTGACCTGATGGAATATTCGACGTCATTGTTGTCGAATGCGATGGTACATAATGTAGATTGGCTCCACAATGAGAGAACCCTCATTAGACACCTACAAATAACTCATGTCAATCACATGTGTAGGATCACTAACATAATGTATCACAATAGATACATGGAAAAAATAGTGCATACGCCTCAAAGAATCAGACAAGGCTAGTCTATAAGCCATGGGTCCTTTCTTTTCCACAACTTCGAAAGGTCCCACAAACCTAGGGGAGATTTTATCACCCTTTCCAAACTTAATTGAACTCTTGTGCAGTTTTACCCGGAAGAAAAACCGTTCGCCAACTTCATAGTTGCGATCAATGTGATGCGCATCAACATAACTCTTTTGTCAATATTTCACTTCTTTAATCCTTTTTCTTATTGATTGCATCGATTCTTCCATATCTCAAATCACTTTTGGTCCTACCAGGACCCTATCCTCAAGTCGATCCCATCTCAATGGCATCTGACATGATTGTCCGTAAATAAACTCAAACAGTGTCCTCTTAATGGTAATTAGATAGTTGTTGTTGTATGCAAACTCTACTAGTGGAAATAAATCTTCTCAATGTTTATGTTGGTCCATTACATACATATGCAACATATCTTCCAAAATTTGGTTTGTACTTTCTATCTTTCCATGTGTCCCAGGGTGATATTTTGTACTAAAGTTCAATTGTGTTCCCAAAGTCTCTTGGAAAGTGGTCCAAAATCTTCTTGTAAACATTGATCCTCGATCAAATATGATCCTTCCTGGTACACCATGTAATCTCACAATCTTGATGACAAAAAATCTATCTATGTTTGGTTCCTAATATATCATACGTATAGGAATAAAGTGTGAATTCTTCGTTATAGTGTCAACTACTACGAAAATTGAATCATGTCTCCTTGTCGTCAGTGGAAATCCAATAATAAAATCCATCGAAATGACCTCTCAATTTGATTCCAGAATAACGTGTGGTTGTAGTAATATTTCGGGTGTCTATGTTCAAGTTTCACTTGCTGACATTCTAGAGATATCACCACATAACTAACTATGCCTACTTTCATTCATTTCCAGAAGAATAAAGGCTTAAGTTCTGCCCTCATCTTTGTGAGTCCTCGATGAGCGATGTACACTGTGTGATGTTCTTCACTTAAGGTCAAACTTCTTAATTCATTGTTAGGTCGTACATAAATTCTATTGTAGTATCTCAATATTCTGTCATTGTCCAATGTACATCCTTCAAACTTCGATACCATCATGGTATCTTGTCCAATATTTTATTTCACTTCCTTGTACTAGTCATCATCTCTATGTAATGCTAGAATCCTTTCTCAAAAAAATTTCTTAAGAGGTGTTACCGAGAGTATGCGCGGTCTTCGAATCAACACATATGCCACTCTCATTGTTCCTTTAATGTATGAAATATCCAAATCATATTCGCTAAGTAATTTTGACCAATGCCTTTGTCGCACGTTCAAATCACTCTGCGTGAATATGTTCTGCAATCCACAATGATCTTTCTTTAATTCGAATTTTCTTCCAATCAAAATGTGTCTCCAAATTCTCAGGGCATATACAATGGGCAGTAACTACAAATCATGCATTGCATAGTTCTCCTCATGCTTTCTCAATTTCCTTGAAATGTAAGCGAGCACTCGACCTTCTTGCATCAAAAATCTACCTAAACCTTCCTTGGATTTGTCCGTGCATACCAAGAATTCCTTGTCCATGTTAGGGACCTTGAGTATCGATGCTATCTTCAATAACTCCTTGAGCCTTTGAAATTCTTCCGCGCATTTGTTAGTCCATACAAATTTCTTGTTTTTTTTTTGCAATTTGGTGATTGGATTTTCTATCTTCGAATTACCTTCAATGAACCGTCGGTAATATCCTGCTAAATCCATAAAGATGCATACTTATTATACATTTGTTGGTGCATGTTGTTATGTAGTATCCTATACCTTCCCAGGGTCCACAACGATACCTTCACCAGATATGATGTGCCCTAAGTAATGAATCTTCGATTGGTAAAGAGAAAATTTCAACAATTTCCCGTATAATTTGTTTTCTCGTAGACACTGTAGTACCAATATTAAATGTTCATCATTATCTTATTTCATACAAGAATAAATAAGTATGTCATCAATAAATACTTGAAAAAACTTATCCAAGTATTCACAAAACTCCCCATTCATCAAGCTCATGAATACCCGTGGGGTGTTTGTTAGTCTTAATGGTAAAACCATAAAATCCAAGTGTATGAATATCATCTTAAATGTGGTTTTAGAGATATATTCCTCTTTAATATGCAACTAGTGATATCCTGAACTCAATTCGATCTTCGAAAACACTATCGCTCCTTTCTTCTAATCAAACAAATCATTTGTTCTTGGCAACATATACTAGTTCTTGATCGTCGCCTTGTTCAATTGACGGTAGTAAATACAAAATCTCCACAATCCATCGTTCTTTCTTACGAAAATAACTAGAACACCCCAAGGTGACACACTTGGACATATTAGTCCCAAGTCCAACAATTCCTTCAATTTCATTTTAAACTCTTGTAACTTAGGCTTTGAAATTCGATAGGGTGTTCTTTCTATCGGTACAGTTCGAGGTTTCAAGTCGATTGTAAACTCCAACTCTCTTTTGAGCGACAAACCTAGTAACTCTTATGGAAACACGTCTGCAAACTCCCAGACCACTGGAAGGTTTTCTAATGATTCCTCCTTGCCCTGTTAATTTAGTGATAATATTCCATATAACTTACATGCCTTACGCATGCTCTTCTATAGTTGTAGGGAATAAATGAACCTCAAGGACACTCCCTGATTTCTTCCAACAAATATTCTTCTCTGTCCCACATCATGTGTCAAACTTTACTATTTCATCTTATAGTTGAGCATCACAACAAACGATTACAATCAGTCCATATCGATCACTATGTTATATGATCCTAAGACCATGACATACAGGTTGGCCTTTGTTTTGAAATCTCCCAAGTTAATGCTACAATCTGTAACCCTTCTATTGAGGTCATTTGTCGCTTCCAAAATTTCCCTCCCCTTTTCTATTTTCCAAAATTCTTTTCTCCCTTTCTTTCCCTCTTCTATACTTACCCATTTTCCCCTTTTCTTTTGCACCTTCTGCTTTCCCCTTCTGTTAGAGAAATATTTTCCTCACCCTAAGCAATATTGCAGAGATGGCCTTATTCCATTTCCCTATGTAGACTCACTTTCCTTGATTGATAAATCTAGAGACAAAAAAAAAAAAAATTCCACATGTACCCATCTTGTACCCTATACAACAAGCATATACGTAGACTACTCCACTACATCCCGCGTACATCAGGATTTGTGAAAAAAAATAAAAATTAAGTGTCGGGTTTCCATGTCATGACAGGAGATATGTGATCCTTGGGCTTCAATATATTGGAAATGTTATGACTCGGCCCTTTAGTTTCATTTTTAAGGATATAAAAAATTCAATTTTGAGATGTGGAGAAAGGAGGAGAGAATTCAACTTTGAGAACAAAGTTGCTCTGGAGAAATTATTACTTCATATTGAGTCTGCATCCCTTTGTACTTTAAGTCTGAACACAATGTTCAACCCCCAATCTCTTCCCTTATTGATGAAGAACCTCATTGTATCACTTCTATGATCTTGCCTTTGGCGGAGGATTGAAGTGGTGGAGGCCCAACTAGAAGGAACTTGGTTTCTCGGTTCCGAATCGTGCCGACACAGAAGTCTGTAATATTTTCACTTCTTTTGATCATTTATTAATAGAAATACTCTTTTCCTATCCAATTGAAATCTTGCAAATATATGAGTTGTTATCCATGGGCATGTTTGTTTTGTATATTAATGGATTATGCTATCTAATGTGCTAACCTTTAATATTATCACTATATGTTTTCTTTGCTTGTTTGTTGAGAACTTGTTTCAGGTATAAATCTTTGGGTCAAAGTGCTCAACGGTGGACATCTTCAAACAGATGGACGAGGTAGGTACTTTTCTTATCTAGCTTGCACATTATTTTATATAGCTTGTTTATGGGATAGAGTTGATTTTAATGCACATTAATTTATATAGCTTGCACATTAATGCACATTAATATAACTTGCACATTAATGCACATTAGGTCCTTTTCTTTTCTTTTCTTATATATATTGCACATTAGTTTATATAGATTTCACATTAATGCATTGTTTGACCAATTATGAGAAACATGCCTAGATAAGTATACGAAAAAACATTTATTGTCTTTCCTTTGTAACACACATAAATGCTAGAACCACATTTTTGGGAACATTGAATGCCATAATATTAATACATTTAGGTTAAATTCTAGTCCATAATAATCAGATAAGATATTCCCTAACATCAAAGTTCCTTTGGATACATTCAATGTTACGAGACATGAGAAAGATAGGATACACAAAATGCAGAACAAAATAAAATAAAATAAGATAATGGGTATATGAATGGAGGAAGAGAAGGTTGAAGACATCAATGATGGTTAATTAGGGTTATTTAGATTCAAACCAATAAGAATGAAATATGTATCCTATAATCCACAAGTCTCATTTTTTCTGTCACAATAGATTGGACAGTTGATGGAGCAAAGGAGTTAGTTGAAAGGGAATTAATTGGGTATTTTAGTGGGTCACAACCCCACATCTCCTAGATGGTACCTTGGATTGCTTATTCAAGGGCTACAATGGAAAGAGGTAAGGTTTGGGTCACTCGAATTCAAATGGGTTCTCTCACTTCTGTGTTTGAGAAAGATCTATACAAGAATGTTGTTTCGAAGGGTGGTCCTCATTTTGCATGAATATAGGGATGGTTGCAATCCCACTGTGACTCTTTTAAATCGAGCCATTTTTTTTTATATATGAGATCTACATTTGGGACATGTTTCTAGGGATTTTTTTTCATTTCTACATTAAGAGAGTTGTACAACCCATTAAGGATTAGATGGGTAATTTTCAATACCTTCCTCCCAAAACCCTATAATGTGAGGTTGTATCAATGACATCGGTGTATATGTCTGCTGAAAGAGGATTCTATAAAGAAATCGTCATTGTAGAATGGGGGAGAAAAGGTTTCAAATCATTGATTTTGAAAATCTACAATTTCATTGTTATTATAATAAAAAAACATGGCCATTTAATGCAGGAAGACTATCCTTTTAAGAGGGATATGCATTGGAAGTGAAAGAAGGTTAAGGTTGTTGATTGTATTTTGAAGAAGGATATGGGGTAAATTTTGATTTAAGGGGGAATGATGGAATTTGATAAGGAATACAAATTGGTTAATCCCTCACATGGATTGACTAATCTTACTTTCTTGGGATGGGAGAGTGTAACACCCCTCCGTTACGACAACAATTAGTGATGTACAATAGATTTTCTTTTTTTTGCATTAGGAAATTAAAAATGTCACAACGTAATTAATAGAAACACAATCGACACATCATCATAATTAATAATGAAACATAATAAACACATTAATATATTTAATAGCGACACATAATCAACCCATCATCATCAACTAATGAAAAAAAACTTATAATTGATCAACCGTGTCATTGCAAATTTAAAAGTAACTACCTGCCCAACCTATCCTGCATGGTTAGAACCTCTAGGACACATTAGCAATGCCGAAGTTGAGGATTCATCCGATTGATTTTGACCACTTAAGGTATCATGACTAGTGATTGTTCTGAGGAACAAGGAGGTGTCTAAATCCCATTAATCCAATCATAAGCCAAGAATCAACTAGAATTATCATCCACTCAACCATAGATTTTTCATGATGCTATGGATTAATCCACATTTACTTAACTAATCCTCCAAGGAACATTCAAGTGCAAATGAAAAAATATGTAAAGAAGGACAAAATTCAAAAGGCATAGGTACAACCTTGGTGTCAGGTAGAGATCTAATTAATCATCATAATTCCATTCGACATTATTACTCAAGACCTTTATTATCTATCCATTCTAACATCATTATAAGGAKAYTARATAAGGRCTTCATTTTTATCKCCCAACACCACTTAACAAMYAKGGGTTGATTTAACTGATAAGACTTATATAACAAGTAAGATTTACCAGGCACAGTATACAACTTCTCCACCTCATTCCTATATACACTTTTAAGTTKAGATATCCTATATGGGAGTTAGGAAGTACACATCCTTTAAGAAATATACATATATACCAAGGATGAAATAGATTTTCATTAAAACGTCATAAGAAGATCAATCTTCTGAAGGCACTACATACCAATTCAATGCTACMCTCATACATATATATTTAAAATCAATAGACATTAATGAAAATAAGCTTTCAACAAGAATTCCAAGTTGCTTTCCATGGYCACTCAAAAATCAAGGATCAAAATTTATTAAGCACGGTTTAAGGACTATATCCATATATATGTAAATGTTTAAGGAACATCACATTATAACTAGTAATAAGTAAAGKTTTCAAGCTACCTTACCTATTCTTAATGAAGGATTTAAAATAAAATCAATTATGACATSAAAAATMAGTCAACTACTTTTCTTTACATTAAAATTTAAGAAGGTTAACATCATATTTAACACATAAGGGTTACACCAACCTTCGCATCCAAGCATAAAGACTAAAGCCGATCTCATCATTACAAGTAATATATCTAGTTTTCAATCTTTTACATAACCAATTAAGGAACTGAGAAGATCGCTCATATTTAAGAATCAAGTAAGGTTTCATTTTACAATCAAGGAATTCCAATTTATTTGGCAGCAAAAGATGACACATCAATGGATAAAACTTTCAAGGGAAGGACAATGAGTTTAAACGAAGGTTATCGTTGGTGTGGTAGCGAACATGGATTAATTCACTGCTACCATCTAAGCTTAGGACCAACAAAACTCAAGGTTAAATCCGAAGTTAACCACTCACAATATTGTCACCAGGCAATGTCTACACAAAAAAATGACAAGGGTGAGCCAACAAGCTAGCACAACACACACAATCAAGCCTATCGATCAGCGTCCCAAGCCAACCCACGAACCAAACACCAATAAATCCCAACGCACAGAGCACCAAGCGACGGACAAGGAGGAACGCACCCACGCATAGATATTTGCACAATTCCAGACAGAAAAATATGGACAACCACGAATCACAGTCACAGAAACACGCTTAAGGTTTCCTATGGTGCAATAAATTTGCAGTCCCAATCAATAGAATTAAAACAACTCACCAATGCTAAAACCAGATTTGATAATGTCTGACAACGATTTTACCCATATGGAATTGGGATTTTGGAACAGGAAGGATTGGAAACCAATCACACAGAGGAACAATGGAATTCTATCTAAATTAAGAATCTCCACTAGTTCTTAATCCAGATACATTAACCAATTATACATGGAGTACGAAAACTACAAAATGCATTGAGTAGTTGACCGATCGAAAGGATTATCCTGACAACTTTATTTCACAGAGGTTCAATGAATCGAGAGTACCCTTAGATTTATAACGAAATACCTTCAGAGTTTCAATTTATAAAGCCGTAAGAAAACTAAACTACAATCGTTTTGGAAAAATGGTCAATCCAGACAATACAATTTTAATTTTTGGCAAGCCAACAATGGTAGCGAATTAATTATTTATTTCTATGATTACAATTGAACCGTTATCAATATGAAATCCTCTTCTTGATCTAGATAAGGAATGCGATGGACCCATCAATACCGATCCCAAACCAAATTAATCATGAAGTAATACATAGTGCTTCTGGAAATCAATTTATTGGCAGTAAACCCCAATTTGTTTCCGATTAAAAATATTTACAAGAGAATCCTATTAATGATCATTCTTCAAGTGCCAGGGACGCTTGCAAAGATGGTAGGGTCTCAACAAGTCCACTCGGATTGGGATCTAGAACTGCCAAGAGGGTACAAAGTATAGGGAGGATTGATCAGAAGCAAAATGAAGCTTACAACATCTAAGGTAGGTGGAAATCGTTTATAAATTCTTGACAGGCTATACGATTTTAATTTCAGGAAAGCTACAAATTATCACAACATAATAATTCAAATTTGGATGCACTATCGAATTCAACCAAAAAAACTGGAACAAAAATCGTAACTTTATATTACATTGGAAACAAACATAATTCTAAATGCTGGATCGAATAAGAAAGACATATAACCAGAAATTTCCAATTACTTATTTAAAATTCGAAATGAGGGCAAGTACAAAATTCCACTTTCTAGATTTTTCAACCACCAAGGAACTTATCCATTCGTTTTTTGAATTGCAAATTTCTACTAATTAAATCTTAATACAAATACAAAATTTAGAAATAGAAATACCACAACATGTGACAACGAAGTTGAAGATGTTCTTCAGCAAATGGAGCTCTTTCCTTCTTCCACTTGCTAATCGTTGAGATTTCATTGATACCTCCTAGTCAACACTATGGGTACTCTTTTTCCCCCTTATCCCCTCGAGCCACAAAGGGCCCACACACAAAAAACCAGAAACACTTTAGAACCAAGCTTGTCTCGCAAGGTAAAGCCTCCACTCCGTCTCAAGCTTGGTATCCCAACTCTCACAAGAAAAACCATTCAAAAATAATTCGATAGCATAACTTTCCCAATAACTAGTGTCATCCCCCTTCCCATATAGACCATTTTATTTATGGAAATTTCCTTAGTGACACCTGCCACATGCACATTTACTTTTCTTTCTAATTTAATAAATTAGAATTATTCACCCTCTCCCCTAGTTGCAAAAGAAATTACATATTTTAATTTAATTAAAAGTCAATTTCTCTTGCATTTCCCAAATGCAATCCTTAAATCGCTCCTAGTTGCCTCTTTATTCCCCAGATTCTCATTTACTAATTCCGAGTTAGAGTTAAAATTTGAGTTTTATTCTAGTTAAACTAGTGGTAATTAAACTCTAGATAACATTCTATGCGTACACATATTCTCTCATGATTTATTTCTTTCTTATCTTAAATTCCAATTTAGTTTTTTCTTGCACACGTGTATTATATTAATTCTTTAGATTTTATTTTTTTTTCTTAATTCTTAAATTGATTTACCTCATTCATTTTTAATTTAGTTAATAATTTAATTTATCCTCCTTACAAAAACTTAGAATTGGGTTTAATTTTTTTTTTGAATACACTTAGACTTTTATTGGTATTTATAATAAATAAATTACTCATTAATTATTCATATCTCACAAGGCCTAAATATTTTCAAGGTTTATAATTATTCCTTCAAGGTTTTCTAGGCCACCTAGATTCATTGACTCAAATTTTATTTATGCAATGTTCCCTTCAAGACACACTCCGTGGTCCAAGGGTGCCACTCACCTTTGACTGGTTTTGGTAGTTTTCCATCCCTTAGGGTCATCACACCATTTGGGTGACCTTGTGAGAGACTAAGAGATTCTTAGGAATACAAACTCTGCCTCATTTCCCACTCCTTAGAATCTTTGTGAGTGGCTGCCTCAGTCCGCTCTCACGACATTGTGGACCTCTCAAACTAGATAATAATTAACCTACAATTTGAGCCATGACGAGAGTGCTAGTAGGTTGTGTCAAGGACGCTGCCACACCTCTCCCTCAATATTTGATTTTTGTGCATGGCCCCTTTACTCTTTATCTGAGTCAAATTAGAAAGAATCATCGGCCTGCATCCATTGGCAAAACACTGTCACTGATCCATATACATAACCATACTAAATCAATCATAAGAAACATATGGGTAAAATGAAATACTCAAACAAAAAAAAATCCACTCCCTGACTCAATCCGGAGCCCGAGGAGATCCATTGATGCCATCAACATCCACAATCTAGCACATGTCCTGCACACTCATGTAAAATTGTCAATAACATCTGTCAATACATATATATATCAAATGACAATAAATCACAACCCATCAACATCATCATAAAAACCCATAATTGAACAAATAACCATGTACTATAACCGAATCACTTGCATGCAAGTTTCCTTAAAGAATAAGTCGATAACATGTGCTCCAAAGAGCGAGATGTTACATATGCCCCCTCTTGTTTTAAACTTTGTCCCCAAGCTGTACAGTATATAAAATGCAGTAATAAAAGTAGCTAACAAGATACATATGTCTAATATATCAAACAAGTAAGGAAACTATTGATGGATATCATATATGTTCTCTGATCCAGATGGATGTTAGTGGCCTCCCACCTATTCCAACTAGATCATTTTGGCATTTTTCCAGTTTGGCAGTTTTTTCTTACTTTTCCGGTCCCTAACTTCAGGGATCATTTTGAGGCCCTAAAAAATGTTTTTAGGGCTCGCCACAATCATACAATAGACATAGTTAGAGTTTGATCAAAACATGTGTAATTCTCAGATAGACCTTTCCAATGGGATATCATGTGCCTAAAACAAAGATCATATGAAAAAGTTACGACCCTAAGAAGTTGATGTACTAACTTACCCAAACAAGACCCACATGAATTTTGGTGCTTCATCTCCTAGGGTTAGGTTTTTGGATGTATAGGGTTTTTGGAATTCTTGTTTATTGTAAAATGCCTTCAAGCTTTGTTGTAATAATATTTTTGTAAATGAGCGCAACCATCGCATCTCTTCTCAGAGATAAACCACCATTCTCACAAGCTTGTTTTCTGCTACATTTTAGAATTTCAACTTATTTCCTTATTGAATAGAAACTGATTTTACTGTATAGATGTTATTTTGTGTTAAACATATTTTGATAATAATCTATATTCATTTCATTCTTCTTATAAAATCTTGATAGGTGGTATCAGAGAGGTCTGCTCCTTGTCGTTCTTAATGCATGTCCCCAATGAGGTCAGGGTACAAAGAATTGGGTCTCAAGCTTGTTTCTCTTGAGGAAAAAATATCTCGCACACCCAAGCGACCTTTCATGGTGGAAGAAAATAAAGACAACAAGACAATAGATCCCTTCAAAATGTTTCTTGAGGAATCCCTCACGCAACAGAGGAAGGAGATAACGGATATTTTTTCATAAATCCTTTGGTGACTACCAATAGGCAATGCATCTTCCTCAAATGGAGGTGTCTCCCCCTTCAAGGTAAAAATAAACTTCAATATTCCTATATTTGAAGGTCAAATAGACGGAGATGTTGTAGACAAATGGTTGAATTTTCTAGAAGGGTAGTTATTTTTCCATAACTTCTCGAATAAAGAAAATATTACTTTTGTGCTCCTCAATGTCATTCCCCATGTCAGAGATTTGTGAGAAAATTTCTGTGAGCAGAAGGAAACAAAGGAACCCTCATTATTTACATTTGCGGTCACCTAAGAGTCCTTCATGGATACTATTAAGGAACAATACTACTCTTTTGGAAGTTATAACGACCTGTACACAAAATGGACTACACTGCAGTAGGAAAGAGACCAAGCAGTGCCCGATTTCACAAATATATTTCATCTCTTGTGCACGAAGATGCGTATCAAATATTCTAAGCGGCATTTGGTTCTCAAGTATCACGGTGGTTTGCATAGATACATCCAGGACAAAATGGATTTTTTGGACATCTCATCCTTGGGAACGATGTACTGATATGTCGTCAAAATTGAGTGGAAGCTCAAACAAAGACGTGACAATTTGGGCCTGGGAACCACTCACATAAAAAAACACGAAAGGGCGGTCCCAACCCGCAAAACAAAGGACTGAGCAAAGACGGACCACCTCAGTACAAACAGTCCAGGCTGCAAGAAAATAAGGATACTAGAAAGACAAAGAAAGATACTAGGAAGTGGTGTGACTTCCATAAGAGCCCCTAGCATAACACTGATGATTGTCTCTCAAATAATTTGTTGTCGGCTGAGGTGAAAGCCTGTGAATCAGATGTGTGTTCCGACTTTGAGTCAGAACCAGAAAGGGGGAGACAGATCATTTATGCAGAACCCAATGCTACCGTTGCTACCACCAAGCTCTAGCCTGGTGAACCAGATGAGCCAAAGGAAGTCAAGTGCATTTTTCATTCACAGATGTGTTGAAGGGTACCCTGCTACACTTCATCATTGATAGTGGTAGCCATAATAACATCATCTCAACAGATATTGTCAAACGACTTTCCAAGCCAACAACACCTCACCTGCAACCCTACACCATCGGATGGCTCTACCAAGGAAGTGACATCCGCGTCAGCCAACAATGCCACATGTCATACAAGATCAAGCCCTCCAAAGATGAGGTATTATGTGATTTTTCCCCTCTTGAATTTTGTAATGTTGTTTTGGGCCAACCATATTTAAGGAAACACCATTCTTTATATGGGCCAACCATATTTATTACTTTGAATAAAAAACTGTACAATATACTCGAGGCAATCCCACCTACTGTTATTACTTTGATTTCTACCAAGAAATGAAAGAAGGTAATCTGTCATATGGGGAAGTTTGTATTCTTCATGATTCTGTATTAGAATGAGCAAATGATCGTAGCCACATCCAGGGTCTCTGTGGCTGACCTCTCCACACAACAAAATTAAGTGGATAAGGTCATGGAATAATACTCATATATCTTCTCCTCATCTATCGGGTTACCTCTGCACTGGCAGGTCAAGCACCCCATCGATATTTTTGATTATTTGGGTTTTTTTTCATTGATGTCAACCCTTGAAGAAAGTCCAGTAGCGAATTCCAGTAGCACAAAGGTATGGGTAATGGACCCAAGTTTGTTTGATATATAATGGTATGAGTTTTAATATATTTGAAGGTAAGAATATTTATATGGATAGTACATGTCATGCCATTTCTGGTGGTATGTTCAACACCACATAACTCCTCATAGTTAAAGATTTATTTCCATGTGAAGTTGGAGAACCCTCGCGAGTCATCTAGAAGCCCCAAAAGGTCAAGGTAGTCAAAGTGGTTGCAAAGAAGAAATTATTTAAATAATAAAGTGAAGTGATGAGTGTAATATAAGTCAAAGTGGATACAAAATAAATTATTTAAATAATAAAGTTAATGGAGAAATTACTAAGTGAAAAAGTGGTTAGAAGTGGGTTAGCCCTAAAATAAGGAAAGTGGTTTAAGATGGTTAGAAGGTAACCCCTTGAAGAAGCTACATAAAAGTATAAATAAGAGGAAAGGGTATCTCATTTCAATAACACTTGAGCATATTCAATATCTACAAGTGACTAAGGTAACCAAATGATATCTAAGACGAATTTCAGAGGGAAGGTGAAGTAAAGAATGCCAAAATTCAAGGGAGGACAAATTCTTTTGATGATGCTTTCTAAGGTATGTTATTTACAGGTCATCTCACCATTTTAGCAATAATCATTTTTCTAGAATGATTCAGACAAAGAAATATGGAGGTCATTGAGGAAACATATCCAAGTAATTGTGATAAAAATTTTATCTTGTGGGTCATTGTATTTTTGGAGTTACACTCTGTGGAAAATAAGGTTTGTGGCTAGTCCTGAAAATAGTCTAAAACAAGTGTTTCGGGTAAAAACATCATAACTTATTTATAACATATCCCACTTCAAGAAGACCAAATGTATTGGTTAGAGTACAGTCTTTAGTATTCTTTGTACCATTTCAATATCCATACAACAAATATTATGTGCGTGGTACTCTCTACAGGTTCGCTCTCAAGAATAATCCATAATTCAACAAGGTATGACATTTTTTCTATAACTCCTTTTCTGAGAGGGTGCAAGTAGTGAAACCTGGAGAAATTGCATAAAAGACACTGAAGAACATTGTGTACTATTTTAAGATATTTATTCATTACAGGTATATATTTATGATTATTTCAAGTTGGGGTTGTTGACTAATCCGAAATTAGTCATGTGAGACTAAAGTAAAGTTTGATGAAAATGCTAGTCTCTTGTTGTTAAAGTTAAAGAAGGTTTGCATGTATGTGATCATATACACTAGGTATATTACATATTTAAAAATCATATTTGGATGATGAAATTGATGAGGGTTTTTGGTTGAGGTACATGTTGGGTACATGGTTGAGACAAGTAGTTGATGAGTTGGCACATACATGAGATTTATAGTTGATGATGTTGGTACATCTTGATGAGTTATAGTTTGTGTGTATTTGATGCATGATTGGTACATATTTGGTGCATGGTTGATGCACTCGTTCATGGTACATGTTGAGGTACAGGTTGGTGCATGGTTGATGCATTTGTTTATGGTATAGGTTGATTACAGGTTGTTTAGTACAGGTTGTTTGGTGTAGGTTGATTGGTACAAGTTTACAATAGTGTATCTCATAGTGATAGTGTGACAGTGGTTCTATCATTCTACTTCTATGTTAGGGCAGTTGGATGGGGAAAGGACAGGTGGTTGCAACCACCTTTTGGTTGTAGCTGGAGAACATTGGGGGTTGTAGCCTCCTTCTAGTTGTAGCCAGAGAATTGGGGAGTTGGAGCTTCCCTCAGGTTGTAGCCTGATAAACTAGGGGGTTGGACCTCCTTCCATTTACAACTGGGAAAAAAAAGAAGTTGGTTCTTCCAATGAATGTAATTATTAAAACATATAAGAAAAATCATTATGTGATTTTCTCTTGCTTTGGGTTTCCACATAAAAACATTGGTGTACTATGTATGTGTATGATTTCTCATTTATTCATTTTTTATTTACTCTGAAACTATTGGATGATAATGCTACATTGATATAACACTTCCATTTTATGGTTAAAAATGATTAAATTTCTCTATTACTGATTCACCGCCCCTCTCAGTAATCCAACAACTCTGACCCCAAGCGCATTGCTTCCCAATGGGCTATTCTACTGCCACTCTATGTTATAGAATGAGGATATCAAGTGGTAGATCCAAGAACTACTCCACAAGGGGCACATCCATCCCATCTCATCACCTTGGGGGAGCCCAATCGTGCTGGTATAAAATAAAAATGGAACCTGGTGACTCTACATTGATTATCAGGCCCTGAATAAAATCACAGTCATAAACTGGTACTCGATTCCCTGAATTGATGACCTCCTTAATAAGCTTATGGGGGCCAAATACTTTAGCAAGATTGATATGAAGTCTGGAAACCATGAGATCCTGATAAAACATACAAATGTATGGAATACAACATTTAAGTCAAAGGAAGCTCTTTTTGAATGGTTGGTCATGCCCTTTTGTTTGAAAAATGCTCCAACCAATTTCATGAGGATGATGGACAATATCCTTCGACCATTCACCAATACTTTTATAGTGGTGTATATGGATGATATTGTCATTTACAACAAAACTTAGGAAGAATACTTGCAACATATTCAACAGATTATACACACCCTGCGACAACACAAAATATACGCCAACTTCAAAAAATAATCCTTCAACATGGACAGGGTCCATTACCTGGGATACATCATTGATCAGCATAGTGTACATGTGGATCCAACGAAGATCCAATTCATCTATGACTGGCCAGCCCCAACCACACTCTCTAAGCTTCAGAGCTTCTTGGGCCTTTCCAATTTTTACCACATGTTTGTGTTGGGATTATCCCATATTGCATGGGCTCTCAGCCAAGTAACCAGGGGTGGTGGTAAGGAGAAATTTTTGTGGGGCCGGTCCCAACAACAAGCGTTTGATTATTTGAAGCAATGTTTGTGGTCAAGCCCAGTACTTTCACTATCATACCTCCAACAACCCTTTGAGTTTGAGACATATTCTTCAAACTATGTTTTGGGTGTCGTTCTCACTCAGCACGACCACCCCATGGCCTATCATAGTGAGACACTACCAGATGTTGTCTGTAAGTACCCTAATTATGAAAAATAAATGTACTCCATTGTGAAATCCTACCACCAATGGAGACATTACATTCTTTTGAAGGAGACAGTCATCAACACTGATCATAAGCCACTACAGTTCATGCAGACACAAGGTAAATTGTAGAATGACCACCATCAGAAGTGGTCCACATACATTCAACAATTCCACCTCAACATCAAGTATAAAACATGAAGCACCAACCATTTCACTAATTTCCTCAACAGAACGCCAGTCACAACACTCACCACAATGCTAAAATATTGCGAACATGAGACCTCTAGATGGCCCCAATTTTATGATATAGACTCAAATTTCACCACCACCTACCAAATGTTCGGCGCAAGCATAGTTGTCGCTAATTTCCATCTTCAGGATGGGATGTTGGGTCGTCTGGGACATATCTGTGTTCCATCAAGCGAGCGAGCGAAGCTGATATGGGACTTCCACAACAGTCGGGTGGCAAGATACTTCAACATCGAAAAGATAGTGGCAATGTTGCAGAAACATTTTTACTGGCCAAAACTTTGAATGTGGTCAAAAAGTATATCAGGTCTTGCACGGCCTGTGATATTTCCAAACTAAACACTAAGAAACAAGGCCTATACACCCCTCTGCCTACTCCTGACAGGCCATGGGAATCCATCTCAATGAACTACATGTCGGGCCTCCCATTCACCAAGCATGGAAATGACTATGTTTTTGTGGTTGTTGATCTCTTTTCTAAGATGGATATTTTGGCTGCCTATAAGAGGAGTATCACAGCAGAGGCCACTGCGAAGATCATCTTTGAACGATTTTGGTTACATTTTTGAATCCCACAAACCATTGTCTTAGATCAGAACAATCAATTTCTCAACACATTTTGGTTGATCCTCTATTCACTGCTAGATACCATGCTCAACAAATCCACTAACCTCCACCCCTAGACAGATTTCCAAAATGAGGTCGTAAATTGAATCATTGTGCATATCCTACGTAGGTATAATTTGAATCACCCTCACACATGGGATGAGAGTCTTCCCTATGTCTATCATAGCTATAATATATCCCTCCATAGATCAACTGGACACAACCCATTTCATATGGGGTTGGGATTCCAACCATTGGGTCCCATATATGTTGCACTACCCCTTGCAGTCACCTCGACCAACTCATCTATGACTCCAACTCAAGTTTACAAAGACACTCGATTTATTGATTGGATCCAGCACATCTTCCAACAGGTTTAGGATATCCTACGGAAGTTCAATGACAAGTGCAGGCATCACCATGATCAACATTGGGTGCCACATAAGTTTTAGGTGGGCGATTTTTTTTTGTTTCACTTGCACAAAGAATGCCTTATAGGACCCCATCGGAAGCTTTAGTCACTCTGTTATGGTATGTACACCATCACCAAGGATGTGGGTGATAATTATTTTGAGCTCAACATTCCTCCTTTCCTTGGTCTGCACCCAGTTTTCAATGTGGATATCCTTCGACCTTAATTCCCACCATTATTGGACACCTCATAGGTAGAAGAACCACTGAAACCAATGGATCTCAACCCCATCTTCATTCAAATAGAATCCAGTGATCATATTGTGGACAAACAGGTCAAGGGAACTCACCAACAAAGGATCCATATTTATCAAGTTTTCAAATAATGGAATCTGTTAGCCCTTGACCAAGTTTTGATAATCCTTGGTCATGATTGATCTATCTTGGGACTTCGATAAGATTTTGAAGACATAGCATAATTCGAAGCGAAAATCGTGGGATCTTGGCCCCTTGTTTAGGGATTTTTGGGTTTTGGGCTTATGTAACGGGTATGGGGATGTCGACCCATGGGTTTACCCATGTTTAGGCCCATTTTGTAATGTACAAATAGAAGGCTAGGAAATGTATGTAGGGTGTATGTGATGCTAAGTGAAAAAGAGTGCAAGTGTGTGATACCATGTGCTAAGTGCAAGTGATGTTTATATATGCTCTGTGCATGTTATGTGAGACTTGCAAGGTTAAGTACAAGGGACTATGGAAAGGCTTTGTGTTGTAATTGAGGGAAGGAGGATCTAGTGAAGTGTGCACATATCTTGTGTCCTTTGCAGACTAAGATCTCATGGCTTTGTGCATGTAGAAGATTGACAAAAGGAAATAAGAGAGAATAAGAGTTGGTGGACGTAGCCCCAGGCTGGGGGTGAACCATGTATATCTTGCATTGTGGTTGCTTTGTGATGTATGGTTGTTCTCTTGTTTATGTGATTAAATGCTTAGTGCACTGATATATTCTTAGAATAATATAATAAGATATCTTAGTGACGATTAATGTGAATGAATGATAGATCTAATCTATGTTGATGTGTTTATTGCTTGAATATATTAGATTTGTGTGAATACTATGTTTCTTTGTTATTAGGGTTTTTCTGGGTTGTAAACTAAGGCTGGGTATTAATGAACTATAATTTCTAAGTGTTTTTTTAAGGTGTTACAATGGCATATCGATGTCCTAGATAAGGTTGCATACACTAGAGTCATGCAACCAACCCTGCCTCTAACTCGAGTTAAACTTCATCTGCTTCGCAGGTGTTACCGAAAGGGCTAGTAGTTAGGGTTTTTTTGGTGCGATCTTGAGCGTTGAACCTTGGGTATGCCCCTGTGCCAACAAATGGTTCTGTTGTCAGGACATAAAATTGTGATTGCTGGGAACTGAAGAAAGAAAAGAAATCTCTATGCATAGATCTATTGCCCTAGTGCGCAGTATTCTACTTGACTTGTGAAGCTCTATGTTAAGAAGAGAAGTCAGATCAGAAGAAAAGAGGTAAGATCTGAAGGCTTTGTGCTTTGTTAAACGTAAGAACAATGAAAATGTTTTATTGAAAAATGAAATATAAGTGGAAATTTTTGTTTCAAAAGTATGGATCTAGGTATGTTTGATAAATTTTATCCTAGCTTGAAAACTAGGGAACATCTAGAAGAGAAAAGATTTGATATGAGTAGATCTGATAAGAATAATGAAAGACATGTTATTCCTATGCATAGAAAGAATGTTTGGACTAACAAATGGATGCAGGAACCTAGAAAGAATTTTTTGCAGGTTAGCTACTATGATCCTAGTTCGTAGTATAGGAAAGGTTGGGGATCATTTCAAAGAAAAAGAAGATTAACCCTTTTTTATAATTGCAGAAGATCAGGACATCTTGCTAAGGAATGCCTTGATAAAATAAAAAGTTGTTTTTGTTGTCAAGCTATGGATCATGAAGTTTTGGATTTCCCTAGAATGATTTTTAAGCTTGATAGAAAGAATATAAGACAAGGAAACCTTGAGGAAGGTTAATAAACTGAGACCAGGATAGAACCCTAGAAAGAATAAGAGACTGTATTATTGAAAATGAAAGAAACCCTGAATGATCACCGAAATATTAACTTATCAGATATCTTCAAAGAAAAAAATTACATATAAGAAAGAATAGGAGACTTCTAAATTGACTGTGTTCTAGATGAAGAAACACAGGTGAATATCATGACAGAAAGGACTTGGGAAATTTTAGGAAAGCCTGTTATGATTCCTTCATTGGGAGGAATAGGATTATTTAGAGGAAAGATGATAATCCTATGTGGAATGCTCACCTAGATATCTATGAATGCTCATGGAACTTCGACAGAATAAGATTTTGAGGTTATTAAATTTATTGAGAACAACGCCCCATTTTCTATATTTCCAGGAAAAACTTGGATTGAGAAAGATTAGGCCATAAGAATAGAAGAACAAGTCTTAGAAAAAAAGAAGAAATAATTAAAAGATTTCATGACTAGGAGGATAACACGCTTGATTGAACAACAAGAGAAAAGATCGAAGTTGTTCATAACCATAAACTTGGATGTCAAAGTTGAGAGAACACAATAAGACTCACAGAAGAGTGAAACACCTACCCCGGACAGAGACTAAGTATTTCCCTTGAACCCTATGAAAGAACATCAACAACGTGAAGTTAATATGCTGAAAGGAGATAAGAACGATAATGGAAAGAGGAATACCGAGGTAAATATTACAGGGAAGAAGACTAGAAATCTCAATAAGAAGAGAGAAAATATAGAAAATTTGAAGAAGGTTCTAGAAGGGACTTCACAGAAAGAAGGTTTGGAAAAATGGAACTTCGTCAGGATATCAGAACAATGCAACATGGCACTTCGCCATGGTGAAGCAATATTGCCATTGAAATCATTATAACTATTAGTCTGATGCCCCAAATGGTTAGAAAAATAGTTATGGCCTGAAAAATCACGCTCAGACCTCTGGGACCGTGCCACAATAGACATAACAACATTGATGAAGGCCTCTCATCTGTTGGAGATATCCGTTACATCGTGTCTACTTATTCCATTGACTGTTGCACAGAGAACACTTTTACGAATTGTATCCAAGCCAACCCATTACTACCGTTTTGTTTTTATTGAGATCGACACCTGTTCTATTGCTTTGAGAACTCATTCATCCACCTGAGTTATCCGATCTAAGCGTGCATGTTGGAGGAGATCAACATTGTAGAGAAAGTCTTCAAAGAATTTATAATCGACCTTATGGCTGAGAAGGTGATGTCTATCGGAATTGATTCTTCATCGAAGAGAGGAGTGGAAGCCTCCTCGCCGACTTCTCGCGGATCCAGACCATCCTGACCTGCAACATAGAAAATAACCAAGCATCGAGATGAATTTGCGAATGCGAAGTTAATCCCTACTATCCTGCCAGACTACATCCTGCCTTTGGCTGGTGTGGTGAGTCATGACAATGTCCCGAGATACTTTGATTACACCATGGTTACTGTGTACCTCTTGAAGTGGATATGTTCAGTTAGAACACAACAGGATAAGATTGTGATGTTGAAGTTCAATGACTTTAACCTAGGGGACCGCAAGAACCACAATATGCTTGCTTCTTACAATTACCTGACCAGGATGAAGGGGACTAACTCTAAAATAATCCCCCAAACATGGACTATGAACATCACACAGTCCACCATCCTAAATGTGATGAAGATTCCACATTTTGGACAACACCAGGAAGTTAACGTGTGTGTTAAGATCATGCTATCATGTTACCATAGCGACTATCTATGGATAGATAGACGCATCACATTCGATCTGGCATTGATCCATAGGATCACTAGTTTGAGCATGTAGGGACCCAACCCACAAGACTTCTACCCAGGGAAGGTTGTAGATCGCACACTGGCACGGAGGATCAAAGACACATATGGTGATGTAGAAAAGGGGACGTGAGGCTAGAAGGTAGCTTCTATCCATAATGGCGCAGTGTGTCTGGCATGCCAGTTGATCGCAAGAAATCTCGTGAGGAAGAATAGACCTACACAGGTCACAGGATTTGTTGTTGACCTCGTCGGGAAATGTATAGAAGGACTCTAGACGAACTAGGTGTTGAGGACAAGATATGAATTGATCTTACTCAAGCATTTTCATACTTCACTTGGCTAAAGTAAAGTAGACGGGAATATCACCCTATGTTTATAGCCAACAAAAATATATATCCTAACTCACAAGTATTAATTACAAGTGCTTAGGCTAGTCTTTTATCAACAAAAAGCTTGTTGGAAATTCACTTTTTATGTATTTTTATGAAAATATCAGTTGCTGAAATAAATGTAAGAATAGAAGTAAAGACACCAATATCATAATCAATATAGATGAGACATAAAGAAATCCCTTATTTCATTCCAATTCACCAAAGAGTCATTGTCTTCAAAAAAATTCACATAGAAATCTTGGACCAAAGTCAAACATAGAAATCTCGGATGGAACATACAAAGGACCTCTGACAGAAAACCAAAACTAAACTCTAAAATCTGGATCAGCTTGCCACAGATTGATGCCCACTCAACTTTGCACAATATCCTTTATCAGTCATGAAAGTTAATTCACAAACATACAAGCCTACACCGACTATCAAAGCTAGATCAACACCTTTGAAGAACAAGTGTTTGGATGATTTGATTCAGCCCTGAATGTTGATGTATACAATAAGACCCTTAGCATGCTTTGTGCTTCTATCCTCCTCTTGTTCCTCCCCTTATTTCAACTTTTAACAATTTAGAATTGGTTAGAGTAGTTGAACTAACTTATTAGTTAAGCTAACATAAGGCCTTAACTAACTTTAGTTAAGGAGGGGGGAAAGAGTAATAATCATAATAGGGTCATAATTAAATAATAACTAATAGGTGGGACCCCCTTGTGATTCCCCTAGTGATAACAATCATCACATCATAACATAATCCATTTGTTAAGAAAACACACCCCTTGGGTCTCCCTTCAAAACATATTTTCCTGTGACAATTTTATCTCATAAAAATTGAAATAATTCAGACTAATACTCATATATCCAAAATAAGACCTGCTGTCCAAAATAAAAGATGTTCCAAAATAAAACATGTTGTCCAAAATCCATGGAGTCCATTGTCATAAAAAAAACGATAACATAAAAATCAAAACCCATATTTTCTAGTCTGTAAAGCAACCCTTCCTTGGTTGCTACTGTCACCTCCTGATTTCCCCAAAATTTCCTTGAGCTGGGTAGAACCTTTAGGATTTATCTCACTGATGACATGGGAACAATCATCCCTCAAATGCATTCGTGAAGACACATATTTTTCAGAGTCATCGGAGGGTGAGGAAGGGGCAACAACATCTTTTCCTTTATAAGATGCATGGTGGGCTTCAGTCTTCAATCTCTTGTTGGCATGGGAGGATTTCACTAGAGAGTGGTTAGGGGTAGCTTGGGAAATAGGGTTCAAAGGTGGGGCAGCAATAAAGGTTAATTTTGGCTAGCCATAGTGTTGGGAGACTGTCGGGTGAACAATCTCCTACCACCCATAGTTTTCTGGAACTTCAGGCTGTAAAGAGACATGAGGAGGCACAAGTATACCGGGGGCTTGAGGGTCTTGGAAGGGAGGCCTTTCAGGCCTTGGTTGGACTATTCTCTATCCAATGCAATTAAATAACCCTCCATGGAATAATTGGCCAAGCTCTTCAGAATCAACATCAAAATGTATTGAGAACCTAGGCCTCCTTGGGCCTCAGTTCCAGTTACCTCTACCTTTGTTTCCTCATCCATGGCTTCCCCGATTGAAAAAACTCATCCTGCATATGTTAACAATTAGAAAATAGTCTTTTAAATAACCATGCATGACAAGTCCTTAAAAATACGAAATATATTTGGCTCAAAATGTATCAGACTCATGCAATCCAATCCATACAAAGTGTTCTAATGCTAATCAATGAGCAGGGGGGGTGGAAAAATGTTCAGGGATACATGAGGGGTTTGCAATTAGTGAAAATATGATATAATGAAAGGGAAGAGATATGGTCACCACTCAATGATAAGAACAATCAACTGTAAGAAAACCAATAAACCTCACTTCAATCCACATATAATTCTGCCACTTCTATCTAATCTAACACATAAATTTTCTTAGTTGTGACCAATATCAAAACAGGGGGTGAAAACAATGAATATGGGATATGTGAGAGAGTTGTAATTTGCGGAAAATGAGATAATGAGAGGGAAAAAAACAAAGTTTATTGTTCATGAGATTAATCAAGCAATCCATAACATAAACCAACAATCAAATGACTGAGTAATAATTCCTATGTATTTAACTAGTTCACTGCCCAATAATAAAATATCCAATATAGTGTCATTACAAAACAGAAGTACATCACACAATTTGTAAGAGGTTTTGTTCCTTTTATTTGTACTTTTTGCATGTTATAACAATCAACAACAACACTTAATCTGTAAGCATTAACATCCACCATTTCTATACATTTCCCCAATCCACGTCTGTATTTGAAAGTAGTGTTTCCAAAAAATAATAATGAAGTCTGTACTTCTGTTAATATAGCCAATCAAGATCTGTAGTGATATCCATTCCCATACATATATATGCAGTAGAAAAATATAAATGATCAAGACCTCACATATCATGCCTGAAAAGCAATTGACTATAACCAACAGTCACTATTTAGACATAGGCTATGCATGAGTAAATTTTTGAAACCCTATGACCATGCCACTGTGAAACAAATATCTTAGTGCGACTTAAAACCAAGCCAAACATCCCACACAATTATCATCAACAATGATCAATTTGAAGAAATATAAACGCACTTAGAATTCAGGAGTATCACTAGGCATACAAAAAATCCATCCATATTATACATGGTTCACAAATGAGAGGATTCCACCATAACCACACAATAATATATAACCACGACATAACTCAAAAACTTTATTCTGGTCCATTTAATAAGTTGCATGTGATTGATCAGGTTGCACATATTCAAGTTTATTCTACTAATGACAAAAGATGTAGTAAACATATCCAATCCAATCTTCGAATTCTCAAAACCTCATCTATAGTACGCGCCATATGTGAACAACACCAAACCCCTATGACTAAAAAAATGAACCAATTAACCAACACGCTTTTCATCAATAGTGGTTAATTTTCAATCAATAACGTGCCTAAAACTTAGTGGATATCAATAAGAATGAAAACAAGTCATCCATACTACGTACGATGTGAAACTGAGAAAACCTCATGGTGCAACAATCCCACTAATCACACAACAACATACGCCCATGATATAACTCAATAAATCGTGTCAAGCTATTGATTTAGCCAATCGTGATTTACCAATCTGTGTGCACCTAGGTTTATTCAACCAACAACAGAACATGCAATAGATATACCCAATCTAATAATTTATTTTGCAAAACACCCTATACAGAACGCGACCTATGTGAGAAACCCCAATATTCGTAACCAATGCCAACCATCAACTGAAACATCAAAAGTGTGAATATTAGTGACTGAATATCAACTAACAAATGCCACTGTGGTATAGGAACAACCAATCAAGCAAGCCACGGTAGCTATGCATAACCAGGCATCCAATAGACACAAGGTATACGCCCTTCCATTAAAATCGTTGAGTTACTCAGCATAAGATGGGTGACTGTGACCTTAAAAATCAAATAGCAATGTAAGGTTTATGATAATATCACAGAGGCAGTGACGGGAAAATATACCAACATGATGGATATATGACCCATGGGTGAGCCCGTACTCAAGGTAATAGACCACAATAACTGGAAACCACTTGATAGGTGCGACAGTTTCCCTATGCACCCCAGCCTGGAGGGTTAAGGGTTTGCACAGTAGCCTTCACAGAAAGAACGAAAATAAATTTAGTGAGACTCTGAGGCCGAAGGTGTATGGACAAGGGGTTGTGGTGCTTATGGACGAGAGACAGTCCATTAGAAAGGCCAAAACAATAAAGCAAGGCTCTTAATTAAACCCAATGAACCTGAATACAATCATGTAGCCAAAAAACCTTCAACGAACACACAGTGGTGATAAGGAACTATCACCTAGGAAGACTAACAATCCAACGAAATTAACTGATAAAATACGAACCATCTATTTTCATTTTAAATCCAAAATTCCACATAGTTGTAGCACTCAGGACAAAAAAAAGCCCACACAATTGAGACAAAATCATTTCATAACTACAGTGAAGTCAATAATGGCCAAAATAGACATACCTGTTAATCAAAATCCTTAAGACGAGGGGTGGCCGATCAATTTCACCCTACTAAAAATCCAAAGCGTGAACACAACAACAAGATCAATAATAGTCTGACTAGGGCGGCGACCAACAAGAAGGGTACAAGTGACGTGTAGTAAATGCACATCGCCTCCATGTTCATCTCATTTACTCAATAGTACATGCCAACGAGCCTCCCATTAACATCATTAATCAACCAGTGCATCGATAGTAGCAACACATTTCAACCATAGCATAATCCAAGTCCACATAATAATTCAACCATTTGCAATCACCTTGCCAAATGCACCACCTATGTTTACATTTATGATATAACTCAAATAAGTCGCTTGACCACTATACAATCTAAATGATCATGTATAGAATCATCACCAAATAGCGTGATCAACATCAACCCAAAACATAGCATAATCACCATAAAAAACACAAGCCATCACTTCCATGAGCCACCAACGTTATAACATATGTATATCAGCTACCGATTCCATTAAGCAATGCATAACCAATGCATTATCACCTTGCCAAATGCGCCACCAAAATTCCCACCATATACATATAAAATGTAACTTAACAATATTTCATAGCCATTTATTTGTTATCTAGGACTTAACCACTATCAACAAGTATTTTCATGTATATAGTATCATAGAGCTAGGTCTCTTTTTTGCATTAGATATAGTATTTTACTTTTCCTCAAAATGCCTTTCTGTAATTTTCACTAACATTTTTCTTGTCCAAGTGCAAGAAGAACAAATACCAAAAATGAATAGCAGACTATAGTATCATGAAGGAACAACATCTCAAAACTTAACTGATATCAATGACAACCATATTCTTATCAACTATGTAAACTTTGTAGTGCATCATCATAACAATGAAAATGAACAGACCTAATCTTCAAAAGTTCAACGGGGTCCCACCTACTAGCATGGGTCCCACCTACTAGCATTATTTAGTCTTATATAATAATAGGCTTAAGAATACTTTGCCAGTGAAATTATGTTGATGTTTTCAATTGTCAACAAATGGCGACTCCACAAGGAAATTTGTTTTTAACAAATTAGAACTCAGAACTCATGGTTTTGTAGACCAAGAAAAGTAATCTCGAGAAGACGTGACTCAAATGATTGTGAAACAGGGGGAAGTGAGCAGATTTAATGAAAAGATGACTGGGAATTTGGGAATAACTCATTAAAATTGTTAAGTATGAGGGGTTTTACCACTATATGCATAATCATTTGACTGGAATAAGCTATTAAATTGAAAGAGGAAGCTTATAGTTTTTCTCTTAAGATCTTGATGGATGAAGAAATGGCAAGAAGAAGTGGGAAACAACCAATTCCTCATAAAATAGAAGTGAGAATATGTAACAAATTCAAGGGCCCTTCAACAGAGAGATCATAGTAGTTTTGCAAGATTTATTGTTATTGAATAACAATTCTTTGTAGGAGTGTCACTGTGGAAAAATTGATCCAACAATATAACCTGACCAAATACTAAAAGATGATAAAGACAAAATTTGCAACATAAGTAATAATGAAGAAATTAAAACAACATTAGTAAAAGACATAAATAAAACGCAGCAAGAAAAAAACAATAACCTAGAAGTAGAAACCAAAGTGTTGTAAATCAGAACAAGAAGCACAAAAATTGAAAACAAAGATAAGCTTCTAGTATACAGAAGATCCAATCAGCAAAGAAAATTTTTCACGCTGGTCCCTCGCAATATTTCAAACAAGGACTGCTAATGGTGTGGTAAAACCATTGTCTCTGTAATTCTTTTAAAATTTTTGAGTTAGTGTCCAAGACAAAATTAATCCGAAAAATGGCCCAGAACTTGAAATCTTGATGTATCTATCATCCCTTTGACGGATATGATTAAATCATCAAGATAAGCATGGAGACTGACCAATTGATCAAAATTTGTGTGTATAGGCCTTCTCAAGGCGATACTTGTATCAAATAAGCTATAGGATAGGAAATTGTAAGACATAGTATTGCGATTAGTAGTGAAAATGGTTTTGTTATAATTTTCCCCTTCTACCTTGATCTTATTGTGACCAAACAAACTTTCAAGTAAGGGCTCCAAGTGCAACTCTACAACCTGTTGCAGAAAGATTTTCATATTGAGAGGAGGGAAAGGATTTCTTATAATTGCTTCCCTGAAAGTTCGAAGACTAATGCAGGTTCTGAAATTATCAGGGGTATTCGAAGTAGGTCCCAATTCGAAACCCCTTCAGGGTGGACAAAAGAAAACATTTCAGTTCTTAAGGAATTCCTCAACTCCCTTTAAAAGGTTGCTTCTAGTGCAAAGTTCACAAGTCATTTTTTTTTCTTGGTTGTTTTCATAATATGCTTAACAAAACCTGGATCAAAACCACGAAGACCCACATTAAACCAAGAAAAAACCTTTTGAAGTCCACTAAGTAATTCAACAGATTTCATTTCTTCTTTATCAGAACCTTGGATATTTATTTTAACGTTCAAGGAAGATCCAGGTGTCCTAATGTTCATGGAGATGGTTTCAATCACCTTCAGTTGTGACTCCTCTTTATTTTCTTTATTTTCTACAGATATAATCTTCTCAGGCTTGATAGGTTCATTTTGAATGACAATGCAATTACTTTCATTGTTAGGGATGGCCTTATATAATTTTTCATTCTCAGAAATGTATGAACAATGTAGAGATTGAAAAGAATAATCAGACCAGTGAGGCAAGAGCTGCTAAGTAAGAGAGGATGCAAAGACAACTAATCGATTAGCTATTGAATTCAACTCCTTCCTAACATGAGTGGTGTTAAAATATAGGAGATTCGAGCCAAGTTCCCAAATAGTTTGGGAATATTGTTCCATAAACTTGTTTCTAGGAGAGCATGTCTTACGTACCAAGTTCACAACAAGCTCGGAATTTTCGAAAACTCAAAGGTGACCACAACCAAGATTAAGGGAATTCTCGATGCTTAACAAAAAAGCTTCGAATTCAGTGACATTGTTTGAGAAAGAAAACTTGAACCTGTATGACAGATTATGAATCTTTCCTACAGGGGAAACCAAGATAAGACCAGCCCTATTACCCTCATCTGAGTGTGAACCATCGAACTGCATATGCCACAATTCATCCTCTAAATCAATTCTTTCCAGAGGAATATTATCGTCTTTAGCGAATATGGAATACACTCCTAGGTCTTCTTCAATATAGTTTACACTAGATTGCATAACACTCTCTATGTAGGGTTAAATTCTTCCTTCTCTAAGGACTATGATATTCTTTCCATTCCGAGGAATAGATAAATGTGTCCCGTTGAGTGAGAGGTATCCACCTGTTAGGGCTTGCCAATCTCTCACGAAGATAATCGAATAATTTCCTACAGGAATATCAATCACCTGAATGTTGAGGGTTGTCCTTATCTTAGGATGAGCGCATAAAACCAGGGTTACATCCTTAATCTCTCCTATGGTCATTTATTGCAGAATATTATAGGAAATCATGCTTCTGGCATTTTCGTTTGTACAAGATAAACCTATCTCTTCCATAATAATCTTCGACATGACACTTGGGCTTGAACCACCATTAATGAGGCAATAGTGGGTGATTTTATCCATGATCTTTACATAAATATAAAAGGGGGATTTTTTACAGGGTATCTAAAGTTATGTACACCTACTTTATTTACAGAAAAATCCTCTTCACTTACCTCTTCGGAAGGATTGGCTACAATGGAATATTTTCCTTCTATTAGTCCCTAAAGTTGCTCTCAACTGCTAAGGGCAAGCTAGGGCATCATTGATTTATTTCAAAAGTGTTTTGAGGGTTTTATGATTTGGTTTTATGAGTAAGGTGTTTGGAAACTAGTTTCAAGGCAACAACATAACATGAAAATCAGAATAAGAACAAAAAATATCCCATTGACTGAATAGAAGGTAGACACAAAGATGGATTAAACCAATTAAGAAAAAGGAAGGTGAAGCCTTCAATTTTTCAACTTCACAAGAATTCTTGTCTCATAATATCATAAAGAAACAATATTATCAACTTGATATCAAAACTTGAAAAATTATCTCTACAGTAAAATTTTCATTGTATAAATTAACAGTCAAGAATAAAAAAACATTGCAATTTGAATAATGAATTCAAGCATGAAGAAATAAATAATAGAGTATAAAAAGAAGGTCTAACCATCCATATGCCTTTGCTTTTAAGTGTCAAATTGAACATAAATGCCTTTTACAATGAGCTTCACAAAAAGGTCCCTTGGATCTCCAAATATTCCCACCTTCACTTCTCATTCTACATAGTTTATATAGAAACAATACATAGTTATCAAGATCCCAAAATAATGGATCTGAAAACCTCATCATCTATATTTAGTTTCTTGTTTCAAATAATCAAGGAGAAGATCCAATCTGATCTCCAATTCGAATTGATGAGGTGGCTTGTCAACTGTTGTCCATGAGATTTTTTAGGAAAACAAATTTGGTAAATTCCTGAAAATAAGGGTCCAACAATCTCTTCGTATCTCTTAAATGGTGATAGCTGTGTAAAAACTGAGAGAGGTTTTTGTGTAAAGGAATGTTACCAACAAAAGCTTCTTTTGTTTTCATAAAATTCATCTCCATATGTTCTGCAACCTCTCTTGAAGAAGAATACTAAAACAGGTAAAAATAATAGAGTATTTCTTGTAGCTTTATCAGAAAATTAGCCCTCAAAGATCTCTTCGTATCTATTAAATGGTGATAGTTGTGTACAAAATGAGAGAGGTTTTTGTGAAGGAGAATGTTCCCAACAAAAAAATCTTTTGTTTTCATCAAATTCATCTCTAGCTATTCTGCAACCTCTCTTGAAGAAGAAGACTAAAACAGGTAAAAATAACAGAGTATTTCCTGTAGCTTTATTAGAAAATTAGCCCTCAAAGATCTCTTTGAATATCTTAAAATGTGATTGCTGTGTAAAAACTGAGAGATTTTTTTGTGAAGGGGCATGTTCCCCAAAAAAAACTCTTTTGGTTTCATCAAATTTCTCTCCATCTGTTCTGTAACCTATTGGCATGTTTTACAGATAGTGTATGCTTGTCATTGATGGCAAGTACAACAACAAAGATGGAAGCAAACGTGCAAAGGATTCTAGGCAGGTCATTGATGACAATATCAGAGTAAGCATCGATGAAAAATAGGAACAAAGTAAGCTCAGGAGTAATTAGGGCAGAGTCGATCATAGTGCCTAAGCTCGGGAGGAGAAGCGTCAGTGATCGTTGGATCCCATTTAAATTTCTGAAAGAAGGAGGACCGTCAGATTTGATTGTAGACAAGAAGAAAGCGCAGAAGAGGAGAAAATATCTCAGGTGTTAGATCTGAGCATAAGTTCCGATCATCATTGGATCAGGGAGAAATTGCACATTCATTAAAGTGCAAGGAGAAGCAGGTATACAAAATCCCGAAAGAAGGAGGACCGTCCATCTACGGGCAGGACACGTGGTCACAGATCAACATTTTGCTGACAGAAAAGTCAAAGGTATGAAATGCTCCAGCCTTTCACCTCTCGAACTCACGATATGCGAAATCATGAAATAATCACAATCGTTAGATCGAGGCCAAATATGGATCGTTGATCAGGAACAACGAAGGCTCGTGGAGTTGCGAAGTCTCTATAAAATCTTGATCGTTGATCCAAGAGGGACGCGTGGTAGAAGATCAGAGCATGTCAAAGACTCCATTTCAGGGTTTCACGAATTAGGACTTGGAGAGGCAAGAAACAATACCACAGGAATGCCAAAATCGTGAAATGATCTGAGCCGTCAGATCAAGGGTTATGTGGACCATTGATCCGACTCCCTTTCAAAGTTTCAAAAATCGGGAGATGGGGATGTCAAGAACTCCTACCACAGGAGTCCCGAAATCGCAAAATGCGAAACGTTGAAATCCCGTCAACCGTCCATCTCAGGGGGTTATGTGGACTGTTGATCCGACTCCCTTTCATATTTTCAGAAATTGGGAGATGGAGATGTGAAGAACTCCTACCATAGGAGTCCCAAAGTCGCGAACCCCAAAATCACGATATACAAAATCACGAAGAGATCGGGACCGTCGAATCACTTAGAGTGTGGACCATTGATCCGACTCCATTTTGGAGCTTCGGATATCAGGACATGGAGCGTCAAGAGACTCTACCATAGGAGTGATGAAATCCTGAAATGGCGAAGTAAATGCAAGTTTATATGAATTCAATCCAATGGTGCAGGTGAAGTTGAACAACATCGCAGGGCTACTTTTGCGCTTCTCAGTGTAACAACTAAAACAAATGATGATCTCTGCTAGAGGACTTGAAGAGGACTGAGTGTGATCACCAAAGAAGATGAAGAGTCTCAAGGAATCTTCCAGTGGATTGAGGATGATTGATACAGGCGATTGACAAATGGAAGGGGATTGAGGTCTGTAGCTGAAAACATAAAAGATAATCTCATCTAAGATAGAGAAGACGAAGAGTCTCGACTGGAAGAGAGGCTGAGGAATCTCAGCATGACATCTAGTGATGTTGAACACGTGGGAAAATCGCTAGAGAAGATGAAGGGTTACCATGATGATCAGATAAAGCACTTGAGATGTGGAGGAGATGAACATGGTGTGAGAAGGTAGAGGTATTCCATACATTGCATGCACAAGGTGCACAAAAGCTATATGTACACGACACAGAGAAGTGATGAGGCTATTGTTGTTGAGGTGAAGTAATGCATGTGTGAGGAAGTAAAGGGGTGGTGCAGTAGCTGAAATGGATAGGAAACAAAAGGTGCATTGAATGGGAATGGCACACAGAGCACAAAAGGCAGAAGAATAGAATGGGTAGTGGATGCATGCTGGAAGACAGTGAGGAAGACTGAGTAGAAAAATCTTGCAGAACAATGATGAGACTGGTAAGTTGTTATTGAACATTATATCACTGTAATAGATTTTAGTATTTCATATTCATAATCCAGGGTGGTAGGGAGGTGCTAGGGAGGACTGGTGTCCTCAGAGGTTCAAGTGGGTGCTTGAACACAGGGAGTAGTAGCTTCCTTATAGTTGGTGCTAGAGAAACCAGGGAGTAGGTGCTTCCTTCTAGTTGGTGCTAGAGGAACCATAGAGTTGGTTCTTCCTTCTAGTGGGTGCTAGAGAAAAATAGAGAGTTGGTGCTCTCAGCAAGTTGCATCTTGCAAAAACAGAGGTTGTAGTCTCACAATGAGTCAGTGCTCATATGTATGATAATGCAAAGAATGTAAATATTAATTATCATATAAAGAAGAAGAGGTTTTTACCCTGTATTGGTTTCATTGGGAAATATCTGTCTCTTTGTTTCTCATATATGTGACTGATGCTGAATGTTGCATTGTTTATTTCCCTGCATTATTATGATCATCATTGAGTGCCTTGTAAAGATTTTAAAAGAAGCATAATTTTTTAAGCACGGTGACAAATAATTCACCCCCCCTCTCAATTGTCCAACATAACCTCTCTTGAAGATAAAGACTATAACAGGTAAAAAACAAAGTATTTCCTGTAGCTTTTCTAGTTTTTCTTTTAATGATTCTTTATGTACTAGGGTCATTCTTTTATTTCATTTGATATTTGCTTTTACATCTTCAGAATGGTCTTCTATCATTATGACATCTTCTCGTTTTTCCTTTTAACAACAACATTCTTCTTTAATCTCAAATTGGCATGTGCTCTGCTTCCTCCATAAAATCTGTCACTCGAGTTGTTGCCTGAAAATGTTGATTTAGATTGATCAAATCCTTCGCTGAAATTTTCAATGTTAACTGTTGGATTTGTATGTTGAATTGTTGGGGTCTATTGTTGGCTAGAAGATTACTGTTGTCAGGTGTCCTTTAGCTACTCTTTGATCTTGAGGCTGCTGATTACCACTCAAAAGCTGCTTCGAAATCTGGAGTTGATCATTGCTTGTTGATCTCCTAGAAATACATTGACTTGCTACTTTCATATCACTAACTAATTTGATCACTTCATAGTCATAAGAAAATCCTTTGTCCAGGATTCTGGAATGAAGTTTAACATCGATCCTCAAAGTATAAAATTTGACTAGGCCCTCTCATTCTGCTTTGATATTGTATTTCATCATAGCATGAATATATGGCTTCCAAAACCATAACCCATAACAATTATATTCCCATGTTTTGAACAATTAATTGAGAAGTAGTTTCTTTTACCTTGCTCCATTCATGCATTTCTAGATTTTTCCCTTTCAATATGATAAAATCCTTTGAAATTTGGGAATAACTTTCTAACTTTTCAATACTATCTGAAGTACTAAGCTCTGCAACAACTAGGCGATTAGGCATAGGCTTTAGAAATTATTCCAACATAGGTATTGATTTTACGAGCAGTTGCACCAACTCAGATTTCATCCACCATGAACTTGGAGCTCCTACGCTCTGCCAGAATATTAAAATCAATCCAAACAAATCCACTGCCTTGGTGAATTTCCTTCTTACAATGCTCTGGTAATTGACTGAAAACACTTATTTCTTATCAACTAGACTCAAAGATTCTCTCTTCGTTGCATGAACTAAGTGTTACATTCCATCCCTTTTGAATACCTAGAAATTATTCTAACACCTGGAAAAAACATTAACAACATATGGTCTCTTCTTCCATGTGACTCAATGCTCAACAAAACTGTCTTGTGCGTTGCTTGTTTGACTGTGTGTTAGGGTTTAAAAAAAACATGAGCCAACTCCAAGGCTTCTGTAACTAGCACCCTCGGGTTCCAAATTTGCCACCCACAATCTGTTAGTGTATAACGTTCCTCTAAGCAAAAACTTCCCCCAAATTCAGCAAAATCAGACAGGTATAATATAATGATCATTGAGAATTGGGTGATTTTAAAATGAGACCTTCCTGGGTACAAAGCAATCAGATTATGAAACGGTTTGAATCAATAAATGATTCCAAGCTATTGTGGACACATGCTAACTCTCAGACCATGATTCATGTCATCATAATGAAATCTGGATGACAGGCGCGTATCAAGGCATGATTATTTTAGTGCTACGGGAATAGCCTTATTCCTATAGTGCTATTATTGACTTAGCAAAATTTGAATTTATGAAGTTCAAACAGGCATATAAGGTGACACCTCATTTAAAAACCATGTCTTTCAATTTCAAACTTGAATAAACTATTCAAAAACTAAAATGCAAACCATAAGACACTAAAAACAAAGAACGAAATCAACTGGAAATAGAAATTGAAGTGTAGGTAAAAAGGGTTTAGAATAAGGTTTTCTCACTAAACCAAGACAAAATTAGAGACTAACATTGGCTCCTTCTGGGGGATGATTCTCTCCCCATGAGGCATCAAGAACAAGAAGACCACTATGCCTTTTCCTCTATGCATTCATGCAACGCAACCTGTAAAATTTGTCTCTGCAAACATTCACATTCTTTTGTGTTGTGCCTAGTCCATTGGGTTATGGAGTCAGCCAATGTCATTCAAATTTGGCCCAAAATTCTGCAACTCTGCTCCTCATTTGAAGCCAAACTTCCCCTACCAATAGTGCCTTATATGCATTGGGCATGGAGTCTTTATTTCAAAACTGAAACCAAATTTTCTGTTGCAAACCAACAGACTGAAAAGAATCTCATACTTGATGGCGAGCTTATTCTTCTATCTATTCCTACTTCTAACCAATAAAAATTGGCTCATCATGCACATCATGCTTCCAATGAAGCCATGATAACATCAAACTATTTACCAAAGCTCTTTTAACGTAGATAGAAATCAGAGAAGAATTCTTTATGTGCAACATAATTTTAATTTGTAACACATGCCTACAACTCTCATCTGATTTAATTCCAAAAATAGCAAGGCTGAAATCTTCTGAGAAACATAAATCCACATAAATGGCTACCAGATCATAGAAAAAAGTAGATTGATAACTGAAAATGGTTACCTCTGCTTGCTGCTTGATACTTCCATATATTGGTTCTGACTGTACATGAAAAATGGGGATAATGTTCTCATAAACCTGTTGATCAAATCTAACATTGCCATATGCTGCCTCATATATCTGTTCTTGATGAGCAACCTCTTGATTTTCCTCCTTAATCACATGTAACAACATATCATAGGAATCCACTTGAAGGAGTTGAGGAAACACCTTTTCTTCAACTATTTTTTCATTCAGATCTAAGACAACAGGTGCATCGGAAACAAAATCTAATGCATTCACAACTATGCAGTCATCTTTCCTATTATCAATTAGATTTGGAAGATCTTCCTCAACAACATGATTTTCATTCTTGCACTCAGAACAAACATTTGTTTTATGCTGAATATGCTTCTCAAATATATCACAACAATTTTCAAAAAGACTTTCAGCTAAAATTTTTACTTTACAAAATATATTGAAAGCATCATGAAAACTTGCCAATGAGTTAATACTTGAAGCTAGAAGAGATTTGCACCAGTCAAGGGTTGCTCCCTTCAATGAGTATCTAAAAAACTTGATCTTGACATCCTCATGCAAAATCTGGCGTTCATGAATAAACTCATGAAAATATAGCAGATGCTCAGCTGGAACCTCCCAATCTTCGCCTTTAAATGTAGGAAGGGTACCTTCCCATTCAACTCTGCTAGGAATTGGGTTTGGAAAACCAATGACATCTGAAAAATCATAAAAAGAAAACTTTTGAGAAAAAATGGCTTCCATGCTTGGATCCAGTGGAGTCACCTATTAATATTTAGACAGTGGAGTCACCATGGTGAAATATCTACAATCATGTATCTGTCCCCTTTCTGTTCACCATCAAGAAGCGGATCTGATCGTTGTCATTCTCCCAAGGATAAATACTTCGTGTCTCCATCCCCGGCAACGACACCAAAAATGTTAGTCCCTAAAGTTGCCCTCAACTGCTAAGGGAAATCTAGGGCATCATTGATTTATTGAAAAAGTGTTTTGAGAGTTTTATGATTTGGTTTTATGAGTAAGGTGGTTGGAAACTAGTTTCGAGGCAACAACATAACATGAAAATTAGAATAAGAACAAAAAATATCCCATTGACTGAATAGAAGGTAGGCACAAAGATGGATTAAACCAATTAAGAAAAAGGAAGGTGAAGCCTTCAATTTGTCAACTTCACAAGAATTCTTTTCTCATAATATTATCAGCTTGATATCAAAAATTGAAAAATTATCTCTACAGTAAAATTTTCAAAATATAAATTAACAGTCAAGAATAAAAAAGCATTGCAATCTAAATAATGAATTCAAGCATGAAGAAATAAATAACAGAGTAGAAAAATAAGGTCTAACCATCCATATGCCTTTGCTTTTAAGTGTCAAATTGAACATAAATTACTTTTACAATGAGCTTCACAAAAAGGTCCCTTGGATCTCCAATTTTTCCCACCTTCACTTCTCATTCTACGTAGTTTATATAGAAACAATACATAGTTATCAAGATCCAAAAAAAATGGATCTGAAAACCTCCTCATCTATATTTAGTTTCTTGTTTCAAATAATCAATGAGAAGATCCAATCTGATCTCCAATTCAAATTGATGAGGTGTCTTGTCAACTGCTGTCCATGAGATTTTTCAGGAAAACAAATCTGGTAAATTCCTGAAAAATAGGGTCCAACAATCTCTTCGTATCTCTTAAATGGTGATAGTTGTGTAAAAACTAAGAGAGGTTTTTGTGAAAGGGCATGTTACCAACCAAAGAACCTTTTGGTTTCATCAAATTAATCTCCATCTTTTCTGCAACCTCTCTTGAAGAACAAGACTAAAACAGGTAAAAATAACAGAGTATTTCTTGTAGCTTTATCAAAAACATATCCCTCAAAGATCTCTTCGTATGTCTTAAATGGTGATAGATGTGTAAAAACTGAGAGATGTTTTTGTGAAGGGGAATTTTCCAAAAAAAAACCTCTTTTTGTTTCATCAAATTCATCTCCAGCTATTCTGCAAGCTCTTTTGAAGAAGAAGACTAAAACAGGTAAAAATAACAGAGTATTTCTTGTAGCTTTATCAGAAAATTAGCCCTCAAAGATATCTTTGAATATCTTAAAATGTGATTGCTGTGTAAAAAATGAGAGAGGTTTTTGTGAAGGGGAATTCTCCCAACAAAAACCTCTTTTTGTTTCATCAAAGTTCTCTCCATTTGTTCTGTAACTTCTCTTGAAGATAAAGACTATAACAGGTAAAAAACAGAGTATTTCCTGTAGCTTTTCTGGTTTTTCTTTTAATGATTCTTTATGTACTAGGGAAATTATTGTATTTAGTTTGATATCTTATTTTACATATTCAAAATGGTCTTCTATAATTATGACATCTTCTCTTTTTTCCTTTTAACAACATCATTCTTCTTTAATCTCAAACTGGCATGTGCTCTGCTTCCTCCATAAAATCTGTCACTCGAGCTGTTGCCTGAAAATGTTGATTTAGATTGATCAAATTCTTCAATGAAATTTTCAGTTTTAACTGTTGGATTTGTATGTTTAATTTCTGGGGTCTATTCTTGGCTAGAAGATTACTGCTGTCAGGTATCCTTTAGCTACTCTTTGATCTTGAGGCTGTTGATTACCCCTCAAAAGCTTCCTCGAAATCTAGAGTTGATCATTGCTTGTTGATCCCCTAGAAATACATTGACTTGCTACTTTCATATCACTAACTAATTTGATCACTTCATAGTCATAAGAAAATCCTTTGTCCAGTATTCTGGAATGAAGTTTAACATCGATCCTCAAAGTATAAAATTTGACTGAGCCCTCTCATTATGCTTTGATATTGTATTTCATCATAGCATGAATATATGGCTTCCAAAACCATAACCCATAACAATTATATTCCCGTGTTTTGAACAATTAATTGAGAATTAGTTTCTTTTACCTTGCTCTTTTCATGCATTTCTGGATTTTTCCCTTTGAATTTGATAAAATCCTTTGAAATCTGGGAATAACTTTCTAACTTTTCAGTACTATATGAAGTACTAATCTCTGCAACAACTAGGCGATCATGGATAGGATTTAGAAATTCTTCCAACATAGGTATTGATTTTACGAGCAGCTGCACCAACTCAAATTTCATCGACCATGAACTTGGAGCTCCTGCGCTTTGGCAGAATATTAAAATCAATCCAAACAAATCCATCACCCTGGTGAATTTCCTTCTTATGACCCTCTGGTAATTGACTGAAAATACTTATTTCTTATCAACTAGACTCAAAGATGCTCTCTTCGTGGCATGAACTAAGTGTTACATTCAATCCCTTTTGAATACCTAGAAATTATTCTAACACCTGGCATAAACATTAACAACATATGGTCTCTTCTTCCATGTGACTCGGTGCTCAACAAAACTGTCTTGTGCGTTGCTTGTTTGACTGTGTGTTAGGGTTTAAAAAATGCATGAGCCAGCTCCAAGGCTTCTGTAACTAGCACCCTCGGGTTCCGAATTTGCCACCTACAATCTGTTAGTGTATAACTTTCCTCTGAGCAAATACCTGCACCTATATTCAGCAAAATCAGACAGGTATAATATAATGATCATAGAGAATTGGGTGATTTTAAAATGAGACCTTTGTGGGTACAAAGCAATCGGATTATGAAACGGTTTGAATCAGTAAATGATTCCAAGCTATTGTGGACACATGTGAACTCTCAGACCATGATTCGTGTTATCATAATGAAATCTGGATGACAGGCACGTATCAAGGCATGATTATTTTGGCACTACGAGAATAGCCTTATTCTCGTAGCGCTATTAATGACTTAGAAAAATTTGAATTTATGAAGTTTAAACAGGCATATAAGGTGACACCTCGTTTAAAATCGTGTCTTTCAATTTCAAACTTGAATATACTATTCAAAAACTAAAATGCAAACCATAAGACCCTAAAAACAAAGAACAAAATCAACTAGAAATAGAAATTGAAGTGTAGGTAAGAAGGGTTTAGAATAAGATTTTCTCACTAAACCAGGACAAAATTAGATACTAACACCTTCCATGAATTGTTTTAGATGCATCTGTTGTTCAGGGACAACAACCATGTCCAGGAGGGTTGCATTTGCCTTGATGTTGGCCAATTGATTCAATATATTGTATTTGGAAGAGTGGGACAGAGGAGTGATCCCTTGACTCTCAGTAAATTTGGGAACCTGGGGTGTATCAGCGGTTGAATATGAACTTGGGTTAGAATAACCACGAGGAGGGTCAAATTTTCCTTTTGGGGCATAGAATTTGTTCCTAGTATTGATGGCCATGACATATTCTGGCTCAGAAAAATCTAGGAAAATGATAGTAGCTTCTGGTCTTTTACCAAATATCTTTTCTCTGGCACTCTACCTTACCTAACAAGTGTTTTCTTCGTGGTGTTCCTCGCAAAAAGTTACTCCAACTCCAAGGCAGGATAACCTTCAGCTAGAAATTATTTTCAACCAGACCTGTGAAAGGAGGAACAAAAGAGGATGAAGGTCTAGGGGTGAGTGGGTTGATAGTACCTTTCCACTCAAAAGCTATCATATGGTTGTTGATATCTTGTGCCAGCTATAAGAGAGCATAAATATATGTTTGTCTAATGGATTCTCCCTGGGGTAGACCAGTTCATTCAAGCTGTTACTCATACTCAGAGTGAGTGTGTAGAGCGGAACCCAGATTATCAATGGCGTTTTCTTCAAGCCTGTGATGGTAAGGAAAAGGCAATGCATTGTAGTAATGCATGAAGGTAGCTTGGTTCTGGGGGCGGATAAGTTCAAGGATTTGATTATACAACTTGGTGAAATGCAAGTTGAAGGACCTGATGGTCTCACCATTTTTGTAAGTGACATTTTTGTACTCCCTTAACTTCTCAGTAGGGCTTTTGGATTGCCCGTAAGTGGATCGGAACCAATAAATCAACTCCTCCCAAGTAGACAAGATATTAGGAGGAAGGTCAAAGAAATCGGCCGCAACCTTTCCTTCCAAGGAATTGACAAATAGGCGCATGCAAGTGTCATTTCCATTATCCCCTATGTTATGACAAGCATTAGAAAATGCCACTTGGTGTTCATTGGTACCGACAATTTTATTTCCTGAAAACCTAGGCAAATTGTCTTTAAACTTCGGAAGTAGGCGAGTAGTAGGTACTAGGTTAACAGGAGAGGACACATGTCATGGTGTGGTCATGGAATCTTCTTCGAATTGAAAAAGGACATACTTTTTAATGACTTTGGTGGGGTTTGTAGTAGACTGGACATGAATATGGTTGTTGTACAAGCTACCAATCACTAATGGCAATGAAGATTGGGAAGATGGAGCACTTCTAGTGCCACGAGAGCCACCACTAGATGCCATCTTGTGTATGATAGATGAGGGAAAGAAAGGTGAGCTGGATGAATCATATAAAGTTCTCCTTAGAGCACTTTGTTGGGTAGATAACACAAATTTTCTTCTTCCTATTTCAACAATAGGGTTGATTTCAAGTGACAAGCCTCTTCTTCTTCTAGAAGCACGTGAATCTAAGGACATGAAAGAAAGGCCAAAAATGAAGAAACAAAAGGTTATTGTTGATTTCTAGGATGCCTACGTCTATCTTCCAATTGTTATTGAACACTAATATCTCTTTCAATTGCTGCCTAAGAACAATTAATCTTGACACGGGTCCTAGTAGTGTCTAAAATAGTATGAAACAGGTTCAAAGCAATGCTGGTCTGGTCTTGGATACTGGGATCAAGATTGGGTTGCCTTGCAACAGAAACAATCATGAATAAAAAACAGTCAAAGAATCAAAACAGAAAAGAAAGATGTATCAATGAAAAATCGAGTATAGAATTTAGCCAGAGAGATATTGAATATCTCCTCAGTATGGTCACCAAATAAATGTTGAGGAAAAGATATGAATTGATCTTACTCAAGCATTTACAGACTTTACTTAGCTAAAGTAAAGTAGACAGGAATATCACCCTATGTTTATAGCCAACAAAAATATATATCCTAACTCACAAGTATTAATTATAAGTGCTTAGGCTAGTCTTTTATCAATAAAAAGCTTGCTGGAAATTCACTTTTTATGTATTTTTCTAAAAATATCAGTTGCTGAAATAAATGTAAGAACATAAGTAAAGACACCAAGATCATAATCAATATATACAAGACATAAAGCAATCCCTTATTTCATTCCAATTCACCAAAGAGTCATTGTCTTTACAAAACTTCACACATAAATCTTGGACCAAAGTCAAACTTAGAAATCCCTGATGGAACATACAAAAGGACCTCTGACAAAAAACCAAAACTGAACTCTAAAATTTGGATCAGCTTGCCACATATTTCTACGCACTCGAATCTGCACAATATCCTTTATCAATCATGAAAGTTAATTCAAAAACAGACAAGTCTACAAAGACTATCAAAGATAGATCAACACCTCTGAAGAACAAGTGTCTGAATGATTTGATTCATCCCTAAATATTGTTTTCTACAATAAGACCCTTAGCATGCTTTGTTATTCTATCCTCCTCTTGTTCCTCCCCTTAGTTCATCTTTTAACAATTTAGAATTGGTTAGAGTAGTTGAATTAACTTATTAGTTAAGCTAACATAAGGCCT
>JZKD02S0123624.1:177430-215281 GCA_000966675.3 Picea glauca
CTCATGTTGAATGTTATCTCTTAAAGTTCCTATGAATACATCAATCAAGTGCTCATATGGAATATATGTTACCTTTATATTCAATCTTTGGAAGTTCTCAATGTGCTCTATAACTAAACCCTGTTGCTTGAGATTTATCAATTCGCTAAATAAGTTATTTCTCCTTGTATCATCATAGTGTTCTATCATTTCTTCCATGAAAATTGTCCAAGTGATGAGTGATTTACGAGAAAAAATCCATCTATACCATACAAATTGATTGGGTTCTAAATATAAAGAAGAAATTCGTACCTTTTGTGTATGTGGAACATTATGTATATCAAAGAATTGCTCCATCTGAAGTGTCCATGTGATAGGTTCCTTGCCATCAAACTTCCACATATCAATCTTAGGAACGTGGTTGGTATTCAACCCAAAGTTAGAGTTTCTCCATTCTTGATTCACCTTCCTTGTATCCTCATCATGAATTTCATGGGATACATTTTCACTTTCAGGTGTCCTCTCTATTATGAAATTTTTCAATCCTTCCATGATCTCCTCTTTTAAACCATCCATCTTAGTATTTATTGCCTCCAACTTAGCTTCCATATATTGTAGTTCATCTTTTGTTACTGTCTTCTTTTGTAAATCATTTATGTCCCTATGCATTTATTCACCTTAATCAAGAGTCCAATTAGGATTTTCTGGAGGCTTATTTGGTGTATAAGTTCCCTTTTTGGGTGGCATGTTGGCCAAGTATCACTTTTGAACCTTGATTTTTAGGTGGTTCTGCTAGACAATCTTTCTTCTGCTGTATATACAAAGTTTCAGCCCTTCTGGGTATGAAAAATTATTTTTTTGTAGTTCTCTAATGTTTCTTCTCTTCAATTCCACAGGTATGATCAAAATTGGATGTGCCAAGTGGAATTTATGGTAACTTCCCCACAACTTGCTGCTTTTTGTCCCTTCCAGGAGATCTCACTTGTATATCGTGTCCCGGACAAAATAAATTATATAAAATTATGAAACTCATACCCGAAATACTAGAGATTGTCCATTGTCCAATGAAACTAGTCTCACTAAATTTGGATACTCTAGGAAGAAGTTATGATTGTTTTACCTAGAACACCTTCTTGAGACTAGTCAATAGGACTAGTCAGATACCTTATCTTACACAGGGTGCATGTACAAATTTAAGATGACCGAAAATATAAAATTGTTACCACATATACCTTACTAGTTTATTTAAATAGACTCTAGATTTTAGGGTTTGAAACATTACAGAAAATGTTTTATAGCGAAAATTCCTCAATGACTCAGTTCAGTATGATTCCAGAACCCTATCTTGCATAGGATGTAGCTCCAAAATTATAAGGCATCAAGAGATGAAATTTTAACCCAAAGTACCTTGATCTATCTACTAAATATCCTCCAATCCATTCCTTCTGAAACTTTCTATAAAATAGGTTATAGTGAAAATTCCAAGGTGTCTCAGATGTAGCAGCAAAACCCCAAGACCTTGAGCTCTGATACCATATGTTAAGAACCAAATATCAATATAGCATACAAAAAACCTCAGAATAAGCACTCAATGTCTTGAAAAATAGAGAAACTCAGATAATGAGTCTCTTCAAGGGGTAAACCTCCTTATGCCCACATAAATCTACAATTACAAGATGATTCAAAATGAAAATGTCTCCTTGGTATATATAGGAGACTAGGAGGTATAATTACAACTAATGGACTAAATCCGACATAAATAAAATAACATTACTAATATAATATGCCCTAATTAAGGGGTAATGAGCCACTATTTAGGGTTTAACACCCAGGAAGTTGATGTACTAACTTACCCAAATGGGGCCCACATGACTTTTGGCGCTTCATTTCCTAGGGTTAGGTTTCTTTATGTATAGGGTTTTTGAAATTCCTGTTTATTGTAAGAATTCCTTTAGAGACTCATTTTAATCATGTTGTTTCGAATGAGCACAACCATCACATCTCTTCTCAAAGCTAAGCCTCCACCATTCTAGCAAGCTTGTTTAAAGCTACATTTTACAGTTTTAGCTTATTTCCTTATTGAATAGAAACCATTTTTATTGTATATATGTTATTATGTGTTAAACAACTTTTGATAATAATCTATATTCATTATTTTCTGCTCATAAAATCTAGATCATCCTCCCATGTAGCCGAGTGTGGACTATAATTGTCCCACTGGACCTTGACTTGATCGACTATTCGACATCATTTTTGTTGAATGTGATGGTACATAATGTGGATTGGCTCCACCGTGAGAGAACCCTCATCTAACACCTATAGAGAAATCATGTCAATCACATGTGTAGTATCACTAACATAATGTATCAAAACAGATACATGAAAAACATCGTGCATACGCCTCAAAGAATCAGAAAATGCTAGTCAATAAGCCACGGGTCCTTTCTTTTCCACAACTTTGAAAGGTCCCAAAAACCTATGGGAGAGTTTAGAAACCTTTCCAAACTTGATCGAAATATTGTGTGGTTTCACCCGCAAGAAAACTTGGTCGCCAACTTCATATTTGTGCTCAATGCGATGCATATCAACATAACTCTTTTGTTGATCTTGCTCTTCTTTAATACTTTGTCTTACCGATTGCATCTATTCTTCCATATATCATATCACTTCAGGTCCTACCACTACCCTATTCTCAATTCGATCCTAACTCTATTGCATCTGACATGGTCTTCCATAAAGAAACTCAAACAATGCCATCTTAATGGTAATTTGATAGTTGTTCTTATACACAAAATCTACTAGTGGCAAGAAATATTCCCAATGTTTATGTTGGTCCATTACATACATACGCAACATATCTTCCAAAATTTGGTTCGGCCTTTTTGTCTTCCCATCTATCTCAAGGTGATATGATGTACTAAATTTTAATTGTGTTCCCAAATCCTCTTGGAAACTGGTCCAAAATCATCCTGTAAACACCGATCCTTGATCAAATATGATCCTTCTTGGTACACCATGCAATCTCACAATCTTGATGACAAAAAATATATTTATGTCTAGATCCTGATATGTCATACATAAAGGAATAAAGTGTGCATTCTTTGTCAGAGTGTCAACTATTATGAAAATCAAATCATGTCCGCTTGCCTTTAGTGGTAATACAATAATAAAATACATCGAAATGACCTCCCATTTTGATTTCTGGAATAACATGTGGCTGTAGTAATCCTGTCGAGTGTCTATGTTCATCTTTCACTTGCTGACATTCTAAACATATCACCACGTAACTAACTATGTCTTATTTCATTCCTTTCCAGAAGAATAAAGGCTTAAATTCTGCCCTCATCTTTGTGACTCCCAGATGATCCATGTACACTATGTGATGCACTTCACTTAAGATCAAACTTCTTAATATTTCATTAGGTAGTACATAAATTCTATTGTTATATCTCAACATTCTGTCATTTTCCAATGTACATCTTCCAAACTTCGGTGCCATCATGGTATCTTGTCCAATATTTTCTTTCACTTCCTTGTACCAGTCATCGTCTCTCTGTAACGCTAGAATATTTTCTCGAATATTTTTCTTAAGAGGTATTAGCGAGAATATGAGTGGTCTCTGACTCAACGCATCTGCCACTATGTTCACCATTCCTTTAATGTAATAAATCTTGAAATCATATTCTCTAAGTAATTCTGACCAACTCCTTTGTCGCATGATCAAGTCACTCTGCGTGAATATGTGATGCAATCCAAAGTGATCTATCTTTACTTCAAATTTCAATCAGATAGTGTCTCCAAACTCTAAATCATGTGTTGCATAGTTCTCCTCATGCTTTCTCAATTTCCTTGAAATGTAAGAGATCACTCGATCGTCTTGCATCAAAACTTCACCTAATCCTTCCTTGGATGCATCTGTGCATACCAAGAATTCCTTGTCCATGTTGAGGACCTTTAGTATTAGTGTTTTCATAAATAAATCCTTGAGCCTTTTAAATGATTCCACACATTTCTTATACCATACAAACTTCTTTTTTTTCTACTAAATTCAATAATTGGATTTTCTATCTTCGAAAAATATTTGACAAACCATCGGTAATATCCTGCTAAAAACCATAAAAATATGTACTTCTTGTACATTTTTTGACGCAGGACATTCCATAATAGCCTCTACCTTTGTTGGGTCCACATCAATACCTTCACCAGATATGATGTGCTCTAAGTAATGAATCTTTGATTGGTAAAGAGAAAATTTCAACATTTTCCCATATAATTTGTTTTCTCGTAGACACTGTAGTACCAATCTTAAATGTTCATCATGATATTATTTCATCCAAGAATAAATCATTATGTCATCAATAAATACTTGAAAAAACTTGTCTAGGTATTCGCGAAACACCCCATTCATCAAGATCATGAATACCCCCAGGGTGTTTATTAGTATGAAAAGTAAAACCATAAAATCATAGTGTTTGAATCTTGTATTAAATGTGGTTTTAGGGATATATTCCTCTTTAATCTATAATTGGTGATATCTTGATCTCAAGTCAATCTTCAAAAACACTGTCGCTCCTTTCATCTGATCTAAAAAATAATCTATTCTTGGCTACAGATATTGGTTCTTGATCGTCGGCTTGTTCAATTGATGATAGTCAATATAAAGAATCCATAATCCATCCTTTTTTCTTACAAAAATAAATGGCACACCCCAAGGTGATACACTTGGGTGTTTTAGTACCAAGTCCGAAAATTCCTTCAATTTCATTTTCAACTCTCATAACTCATGCGTTGACATTTGATAGGGCGTTATTTCTATCAGTTTAGTTATAGGTTTCAATTCGATTGTAAACTCCAACTCTCTTTTAGGCAGCAAACCTAGTAACTCTTTTGGAAAAAAAAATTCAAACTCCCAGACTATTGGTAGGTTTCCTAATCCTTCTGCCTTGCCCTTTTCATTTAGTGATAAGATTGCATATAAATTACATTTCTTGCACATGCTCTTCTATATTTGTAGGGAAGAAATGAACCACAAGGACATTCCTTGGTTTCTTCCTAAAATCATTCTTCTCTGTCCCACATCATCTGTCAAGCTTAATTGTTTCATCTTATAGTTGAGCATCACATCATGTGATTGCAACCAGTACATATTGATCACTATGTCATGCAATCCTAATATTGTGGCACACAGGTTGGCCTTTGTTACAAAATCTTTCAAGTTAATGCTACAATCCATAACCCTTATGTTGAGGTCATTTCCCACTTCCAAAATTTCCCTCCCCTTTTCTATTTTCCAAAATTCTTTTCTCCCTTTCTTTTCCCTCTTTTATACTTACCCATTTTTTCCCTTTTCTTTTGCCCTTTTACTTTCCCTTTCTAGTTCTATACTTAGTCATTTTTTCAGAAAGGTGGGTTCCCAGGTTATTGGACTTACAAATCCTCACCTCCATCCAAAACCTAACATCACAAGTTCAACTGACCACCATTCTCTTCCATACTTAGTCAATTTTACGATTGCGAGTTCTCAGGTTGGCGGGGTCAAACTTTAATACCCCATGTTCCGTGATATAAATTTTGCATCCAGAAGTTCCGCAATCTATATTTTCACCCCCAGACTCCCTGGAATTACAAGTCTCACTCCTCCTACAATGAGTCCATCCTACCGCCGTGCTATCCTATACTTAGCCAATTGGAAACCTTCAGTAGTCACAGGTTCCTGGGTTCCCAAAGTCTCAAATCCTATTTCCTTCTTGTTTGTCCCCACCACCCTCACGCTCTTCCCAATGCACATTTAGTATGATTTGAATGATAACAAATCATCATGTAGGATCGTAAATATTGTCATTAATAAGCGAAGGGGTCGATGAGATCTCCTATTAAAACACATTAAACCAAAATTTACAAAGGATTATATTATCACTCTCAAGCAATAATTTTAAACATTAACTGCAGCAAAGGAACATTCTCATCAACAATTCTGTGGAAATATGTTGAACATTTTTAGGCATGAGGACCATAGTTTTTAGTGGTCCAGAGCATATTCCTACTACACATCCCCTTCTTACCAGAAGGAAGTAACCTAGACATATGAAATTGCACGCACAGGTTGTGTCCCATAAGTCTTTAACTGTAAAGAGTTGGTCACCTGGTGCACCGAGATATATATTCCAAGCCAACATACCATTTAGTTGCGGGACCATTCCCCTGTCTCTCTTTCGCCATAGGTATTTCGTAAGATGTTGAGACTTCCCGAGCCAATGCTTACCTTCAAGGGAGAAGATTGCAAAGAATTATTAAAGAAGCATGACAATGGATTAGACATCTTACCTGGATTCCTAGAGAACCCAACGGTCATCCCTATGGACATAATGATATTGTAGGTTAGCTCATTTAAAAATTCTTTCCGGGAAGTTGCTTGTCTTTTCATGAGGATAACAGGACAAGAAACTACAACCAACATCTCTTGCATGATTCTTTACATTCTATATTTAATAGTGAAAGAATAGGCCATGATCGATTGGGCCAAGTTGATTTCCATTGAAATATCCTCCCAATTGTCTTAATACTAGAAGGAGAAGAAATTATTTATGTCATCTTATTTTGTTTTCATGATAGCACATTGTTGTTAGTTCTCAAGATTATTGGTGTGTAAAAAGGTAAACTATAAATTCGACCCAATAACCTTCTAGTATCAAACATTATGGAGGCACAAGGCCTCCCATCATTTTTATGAAGTTTTTAATGATTTTGTCTCAGTTTTTAAAGGCTTGATGTTTGTAAAGGACACTCCTCAGATGTTTGACCAGGCGAGTAAATTCCTCGATAGGAAGGGGACATTGAAACAAATGGATAATTATAATGTTAGAAGGAGTTTTGGTTCCAAGGAAAATCCTTGCTTCCTTCCATGCCACATATCTGACAAAATGTTTGTTACTGAAATAACAAGGGAATACAACTATTGGTTGCATTTTTTCCGTGAAAAGAGAAAAAATCAATCCATACCTCTGCCTTGGAATGTTGGGGACTTCATATTCAAAAATATGAAAAATATTGATGAATTTGTAGGCCATTTCCACAACCTGAATCTAATATATGTTGAAAGAGTAAAAAGGTCCGACCCTAGTAGAATTTTTGTAGAACATCTACTGGCAGTTGGTCTCAACAATTCTTTTATTAATGCTATTCTGGATGAAGATGAATATAATGTCTCAGGGGATCCTGCTCATGACACTAGTGACCTGGAAACTATACTCAACACCAATGATTCATACAAATAGAAAGGAAATGGTATGAGTGAGAAGAGTTCCCAATCCAAAATTGTCACTCCAAAGAGTAAAACATCTCAGAGCAATGCTCCAATGACCCACCAAATTAAGAAAGTAACCCACATTTCTTCAAGTGAACGAGGAGATAAGAACCCTTCTTCGGGAAAAATTGAAAGCTCCCACAAGCTTCCCTTGAGGAAGAAAATAAAAAACACTGTGAAAGAAGAGGAGGGAGCTCAAGCCGAGAGTGATATCCATGACCTCTCCGTTGAGTATATGGAACTCGAGATTGACATTGAAAAAATGTTCCCCAAAATTGATTAGCCTGAGCACATGACTCACCAGAATCCTCTGATGGAAATAATTGAGGGAGAGACCTTCGATGAAGAAGAGTCTTTTGTATTTCAGAGCGTTGTTTTTTACAGCGAGTCCAAAAAAATAATTATTGAGAAAAGAGATGCAAAGAATAAAAAGGGGAAATCTCATTCAAATATTATCCTACAGAACATGGAGCCTTCCTAATTTTCCCAAATTCACCGAGCAACTATAGATGCTCTAGATAATTCTATTGGAGGCCTTGAAGCAAAAAATGTCAAGTTAAAGGAAAGAATCAAAGAATTGGAGGAATCTTTAATGTCTCTTCCAGTACTTGCTAGTCCTTTAGTAATAATTGGGGCTACCACACCTGCATCACAACTAAAACGATGTGAAATCTTGCTCACATCAACCATTGGTTACGTGGAGAATAACATTAAGAAAAGAATGGAATTAATTATAGAGGGTTGGGAGATGTCAAAGAGAATGGCCTCTTTTGGAACGAGGGCACATGCCTTCCATGAATATTTATAGGAATATTTTAAAAACTAAGAAGGTTTTTACCTTGACGCAGTTGCACCCTTTGATTTTAAAGTTACCAATATGATAGAGTTGAGAAGAAGAGAGGAGCATCTCCCTTCTCCAGATCGGATAAAACAACTAAACACATGTTAGAAGCTAAGGTTAATAACTTGAATATTATTTTCCAGGCATGCAACAAGACCATAAGTAGAAAAGAAGAATTATTCAAAAGGATGACTTAGATAGACCTAGACAGGAGCACCAATGAGGTCCAAGACCCCAAATTGATTCTCAATTGTTTTTTCCTAACCAAGAAAGCATTTGACGAACAAGTTGAAATCTTTAAAGGGTTATCATTTGATAAATTCTATGGCATTCTTGTGTATAGTAAAGATGATGTGGAAAACTGGCTAGTGGACTATTCAATAAAAAATCGATATATTGAAGAAGCTTTGTGGAATATTTATAATGATCTAAGAGACTTGGAGGGTGAGATATTCAAAATAAAAATCCAACATGAAATCAATGTGGCACGAATGAGAAGCTACATTGAGGAGTGGTTTAAAAAGGATGTCTACAAACTTATCGATGAAGGGAAAAAAGCAGTTGAGACGGTTCCTGTAACCATCAATGAAATCCATAAAAGGAAATAAGTGAGAAAGTGACAAAGAAGGAGATACCATCATAGTAATTTCATAATGATCACATCTTTCTTCCTTTATCAAGTTCTTCATCCAGTTACTCCACCTCTTTAAATAGAAAGGTTTAACCGAAGACTGATAATTTCCTTTTTCTTATTACCAGATCTTGATGTCCTTCACCACCAAATTTCTTATTTCTACAAACTTAATTCTTATATATATATATATATATATTCTTTATGGTCTGCGGGAGCCCCAATCCCAGTCATTATGATAAACACATTTAAATTTCAAAGAATATGTATTGAAATATATATTCTTTAGAAATTTCAAGAGAGCTATTTTGGGAACAATATCGACTGTACTTTGTAACCCAATTTTCTTATTATAATGTATTTGAGGTTGATCTAAAATTATCTTTATTTGAGCTGCCCATGTATCACTCTGTCAAAGTTCTCTTATGCATGAAAATCATTTTCTTTTACTTTTTATGTGATCAGAAATATTTATCCCTACTATGATGGATGTGAGGAAATTGTGTTTATTTTCTTTAAATGTATGAATGAGTGTGGTTCTTGGTCCACTCTCGGGAACTTTCTTTAAAAATAAAATTAAAACATTTTCCATTTTTATTATATATTTTTACTTTCCTTTGATCACCACGATGAACTTCTTCACAAGTCCCATATTCTAACGACCCGAAGTCCCACAAAAATATGAATTAAAAGAGGAGTACCACCTCTATAGAAATGAAGGGGGAATTATATCCTTGTGAGGTTGTTGTTTCGGTCCTATCGGATTCAAGCATCAAAATTTTTGGCAACCATACTAGGGAATGAACTGAGAATTCAGAGCATGGCCCAACGTTGTGAAATAATACATGACTTTACCTCGGGATAATTAACGCCATTTAGAAATTGGATTGAATAATCAACGATGCATTTTAACCAAGTTGTATAATCTAGTAATAACAACAAACCAGACGTGAGAAGAGTTAGAAAGGTCCTGGAATATCTTAGTCCAATAATAATAAAGAGAAATTCTTTGAAGACAGAGGAGAGAAGAATGAAAAGATCGAAGAAATCAAAAGCTAGCTAGAGAAGCACAATAACAAGGTCAAGATTGAAGCTGGACGAATACAAGGGACCCATTACCATAAATAAAAGTAAGCAACTCTCTGTCCTTAGAAGTAAAATGTCTACCCCTGAAGTCTCCTCAGGAATGGAAGTGAGAGACAAACAACCCCAAGATGAGCATCATGAGGAGAGATAAGGAGGAAACATAGATGCCGCAAGAAACCAAGGAATCCCAGGGTTTGGAAATAGAAGGAGGGTAAGAGATTCCCCTCTTAATATTATAGGTGAAAACATGAGCTCCATGTTCTCCCTAAGGGAACCATAAAAGAATTTTCTGGATATGAGACAATCGATGCAAAGAGGCATATGCACTTATTTATTGACGTTTGTGACTTTCATCGAGTTTAATATGATGACATCATTGTGAGGTTGTTTTTGCAAACATTATAAGAAAGAGCTTATGAATGGTATACAATGTTTCCCATTAGATCCGTTTTATCATTTAACGACCTTGAAGCTATGTTCCTAACTATGTTTTCCACTCCAATTTCCTACTATACCCTCCTCACATACTTCATTCAGATTTGGTTGAGGAAGAACGAAAGGATACAAGATTTTAACCTTGGGTTCAATAAGACCTGGAGTATAATTCCATAAGATAAAATACCAAATGACCCAGTCATTCTCGGTTGTTATAAGAATGCAATGTCCTCGAATGTAAAATATTCCATCAGAACATAGAAAATGGATACTTTGGAGGAATAAATGACTAAAGCCACCAAGATGGAATAAATTATGATTGAGATGGGTGCTGACCCCGACATTATACTAGGAAAAGTACAAAGGAAGATGGGAGGATTGGATATTGATAATCAAGGAGCTTTCAACTCAAGAAAAAATGAATAATTCAAACCTTGAGAAACTTAGAATCAAACAGAGCAAGGAGTATTTTTTAAAGGAACCATAACCGACGTAAAGGTTGATCCTGTGGCGGTGTAAGAAATTAAGCAAAGAATTGAAATTGCACAGATGAATAGAACCATCAAACAGATGCAAAAAGATATAATCGGACTAAGAAGGGGATATAATTACATGCCAAACCCAATAATAAAGATTCATGAGCAAAGGAAGAACCCTCTCCTCGAAAATAGAGTCAGGTTCAAGAATACTGATGATCCACAGAGACCAAGGGTTCCCAGACAACCTAATCCAAACACGGTTGTTATGGATGATGTCTATGATGAGAAATTAAGTGAGAAAAAAAAATATTACTTAGCTGATGAAGGCTCTGAAATAATGAATATGGAAGGATGTGAGATGTCCATGTATATATTTGGAGAGGGAGACAATGATCCTAACTCACAAGAAAACGTCACCCAGACAAGAGGGTTTGTAAATAGAGAAAATAATAAAGGTGAATCTAACAAGGAAAAGAAAAAAGAAAAAGAAAAGGAAAAAAAAAATGAGAAAGTGTCGAATGCGAAAGTGACAGATGGAACCAAAAGGCAACACATGGTGTCAATATCCACCTAAATGATGTATATTTTCATGGAGGACTTAAGTAAATAGAGGATAATTCTGCCTTTTACAGAAGTGGTAAACTTACTCAGCAGAGACAAAACATATTGAAGTTGTTGGATGATCCATCAGAAAGAACTGAAGTTGTCATTACCATTCCAAAATAGAGCCAGAGCCTGTTGACTACCAAGATGAGAGTAAAATTCCACCCTTCTACATTTCAATTTAAAATAATGATGTTGCATTGCATAACTGTTTAGTTGACACTAGCGTGAAAATTAATATAATGTTGCTTGCATTCATGGAGGCATTGGCCATGAGTTGCACTAAGTATTATGAAACCAATGAGAGAACATATGAAATCGATTCTAGAAAAGTGACAACATACGAAGAAATCAAGGATTTTTATGCTTGGATTACAACAACCCCCCATATCATCACAATTTTCAATATTATTGTAGTATACCTTCCTCTAGCATATGGGGTTATGCTAGGAAGAGATTGGAAGTCCATGATTGGTGGATATATAATGAACGATGGAAGTTTTATGATGCTACCAGGAAAGGAGGGAGCAATGATTAAAGTAACCCATGAACCCATAAAATACTTCTCCTTCAAGAACAATGATAATGAGTTAATGGAATATTATATAGATGCTAGGATTGGAAACTATGCAATCCTATACATGGAGCACAATGGAAGCCTAGAGCGAGTTCAAGGGTTTGAAGGCCAAGAGTGTTTGTTTGAAGGTTACTGGAGAATTTCATTTGATTGATCATGTTCTAAGTCTGGGAACAGAGTTGGAATTGTTCTTATGAGTCCAGAGAAGATGATGCACCCCCATGTTGTAAGACTGGAGTTTCAATTCATGAATAATGAGGTATAACACAAATCTTTGATCTAGGGGATGATCCTCACACAAGAAATGAAAATAGAATATCTCATTGTGACTAAAGATTCAGAGTTGGTCATCAATCATGTTACCCAAAGGTACAAAATTAAAAAGGAATGACTTAAGATGCATTTCAAAAGAGTTAATGAATTGATGGAATATTTAATCTCTTTTAAGATTGATTTCATTCCAAGGGACAAGAATCACAAGGCCGACTCACTAGCCTTGGTGGCCTCCTTAGCAAACCCAGATGATGCCCAAAGAAAAATGTGTTTCCAGGTAGAAAGAGATTTTTGACCATCCGTGCCTGATAATATTGAGCACTTACAAGTATTTGAGAACGATGAACAATTGGAATTTGTTTTTGTTAAATGATGATGATGATGAAGATGATAGCTCATCTTCCATCCCAAAGGACTGTATACAATAAGAATATGTTTTTACAAAAGACAATTATGACAATAATCTCCTTGAAGAAGTTTCAGTTTGAAAGGTGAAAGAAATGAGAAAAGTCAATATTGGAATGGACAAGTCCCTGAAAAAGTCAACTTGGGAGTTGTTTGCAACACCAAATAGGTTCATCAATATGTTTCCTTATTCAAATAATATATTGATGTATTCACTTGTACCTACGATGATTTAAAATCCTATGATAGAACAATATTCCAACATACCATTCGTTTGAGGGAAGAAGCGAAACCAGTGAAGAAAAAAATAAGGATGATGAATCCCAAGATGAAACCTCTAGTAAAAATTGAATTGGAGAAGTTGAATAAGGAAAGGATAATTTATCCCATCAGACATTCAGACTAGCTTTCAAATCTAGTGATTGTAAGGAGAAATACCATGGAAATATGAATGTGCGTTGACTTCAGAGATCTTAGCAAATAAAACATAAAATATCATTTCCTTTATCAAACATGGAGTTTCTTCTACAACAAGTTACTAGATCGACCTCCATGTCCATGTTGGATGGTTTCTCTAGATACAATCAGGTCTTGGTGAATGAGGATGATAGAGAAAAGACAACATTTATCACACCATGGGAGACATATGCATATGTTATAATTCCCTTCGATTTAAAGAATGCTGGAGCCACATTCCAAAGGGACATGGATCATGTGTTTAGTAGATTGATAGGAAATTTTATGGTAGACTATCAATATGACTTGATGGTGCATTCAAACAAAAGGGAGGATTGCATCCATCATTTAAGAAAGGTTTTTGAAAGATGTATATTATACGACATTTCTCTAAATCCAATGAAATGCTTGGTTGTTGTGACGCAAGGAAATTTGTTGGGCCATATTGTATGAAAGGAAGGGATTTACATCGATTTGGAATGAGTTAAAGAAATAAATGAGCTCAACCCCCAACATCCAAGAAGGGATTCCAATCATTCTCCGAGAAAATCAATTTTGTTCGAAGATTTGTTCTTGATTATGCAAGCATCGTAAATCATATCAATTTGTTGCTGAAAATGGAGAAAAGATTCAAGTGGACATCATATAATTAGGAAGCGTTCAACAATATCAAAGGGGAAATCAACATCGCTCTTTGCCTCAGCAGTCCTGACTTCCAAGGAGACTTTATTTTCTATTTATTTGCTACAGAGGCAGTTGTTTCATCCATTGTCACTCAGACAAATAGGAACAATGAATAAATCCCGATGAGTTTTATGAGTAAAATCCTCCATGACTATGAGTTGAGGTATTCAGAACACGAAAATCAAGCCTTGGGTTTTGTAAAAGTAGTACCATAATTTCAGACGTATATATTAAACTCGCATGTTATAGCTTATGTTCCCTCATCACCAGTGTACATGCTTCTAAATGAATAGTTGAGAGAAGGAAAATGGGATAACTCGTTAGAAAAAATTCAAGAATATGATATCGAGATTAAACCTTTAAAGGAAATCAAAGGATAAGGTTTATGCAAGATCATCGTGAATGATAAATCCATTGATGGGATGATTTCAATATCAGTAGGAGAACCATTAGTTGATTCAGAATGGTACAGAGACATCATATTTTACTTAAGGTTTGAGCAATTTCTTGTCACAATGAATCCCAAGGAGCAAAGGAAATTGAATATGAAGGAGAACCAATACATGTTGATTGCTGACATACTTTTCAAAATGAATTTTGATGGTATATTGCTGAGATGCATCGAAGAAAATGAAGGCCAAGGACTGATGAAATAATTACATGCGGGAATATGCGGTGGACACTTTGCACCCACTACAAATGCTCACAAAATAATCAAAGAGATATTTTGATGGCCATCAATCTTCATATATTTGTATTCCACAATAAGGAAGTGTTTATCATGTTAGCCATTTTTAGGAAAAATGAAGAAAGATGTGATGCCTTTGCAACCGATTGTGGTAGAACAACCATTTTCCCAATGGGGACTTGATGTTGTTGGGACGATTAATTCAAAATATAGAAATGGTCATATGTACATTCTGACAGCTAATGATTATTTCATGAAATGGAAGGAAGCGGTGGTGCTAAAGAAGGATGATGCAGAAGAATTGATTACATTTCTAAAGGACAACATTATGTCAAGATTTGGTGTCCCTGATAAATTTATCATAGAATATGGTTTGATATTCATCGATTCAAAGTTTAGAGAGTTTTTCAAACAATATGGAATCATCATGGGTCAATCATAGAAATATTACCCAAAAGGTAATGGCCTTACTCAATCCACAAAAAAACACTTGTCCAGATACTGAAGAAAACCGTTGATGGCAACTAGAGATATTCGCATATGAATCTAACAAAAGAATTATGGGAAAGCATAACAACCCGGAAGAATAGCACAAGGATGTCTCCATATCTATTTGTTTACAGGAAAGAGGAAAAAATGATGATTAGCCTTGAGCTCAATGCATTGTTGTCTGTGGTCAATATTGAGGATACAAAAGACAATTGACCCATCTACAAGGGAATTAATCAATTGTTGAAGTTGAAACAGGAATGAAGAAAAGCCTTGAATAAAACTTCTCATAGGAAGTAGAGCGTCAAGAGGTATTTCAATCAAAGAGAAACTATGAAGACTTTCCATAAGGGAGAGTTGGTGCTACTATGGAAAAAGGCTAAGGAGAAGCCTGTTACACCTCAAAATTACTCACTTCGATAGTGTCACAAGTGTCATCATCATGAGTGTTGTAAGTGTCGCATCTTGTTCGCAAGTGTCGCATCTTGACCACAAGTGTTTCAAATATCATAAGCATCATACTGTCATCTTACATATGTCGTGCCTCTAACGACATCATAAAGACACTTAAGACACCTCAAAGGTTAGTTTGGAAGAAGAGAAATCACTTGATAGGAAGTACAAGCCTTTTGACATTGAGAAAACCACAAAAAAATGGATTTTGGAGAGGAGCGCTCACCTACCCATTGTCAGGGAGTGCTGGCACTCCATGATCCTCTTTGGGGGAGTGCTTGAGTGCCCTGTGTACCCTTTTAGGGGAGCGCTACCCTATTTTTGGCAAATTTTGTGTTTGTTGAGGTAAATAAGGGAAGAATCCCTAAATTCTTGAAGGTAGTTGGATTCAAATAGATGGTCAAGGCATGATATTAAGGGAGATCCTCAACTGAAGGAGATGAATCCTCAACTTATCCCAAAGATCTCTCAAGTGGTTGGACCTCTCCAAGGTTATATAAGGAGGGCTTCTCATGGTGAAAGAGAGAATGAAAATTGAGAATTACATCAAACTTATGATCTCATGAGTGAGATTCCATCAAAGAAATCAGTGGAGATTACTTGAGAAAATGGGTTGGACAAGGAGAACTGGAAGAGGTTGTTGCACCTTCATTCAAAGGATTGTAAGTACTTTTACTTATTCTCATTAATATAATCAATGCTTGCCCTATTTCTTTCAAACTTGTGCTTATTCCATATGAGTTTGTCTGCAGTAGATGCATCTATGATTGAGCTAATCTCAGTAGAGTAGGAAGTCCATTGTATCTTTTCTTGTCTTACAGGATCTATTAGAGAGCTCAAGATTGAAGCTCATCCAGGACTTTGCAAGGACCAACGTCGCTAATAAGGTACATATTTTTCTCCTTCTCTTTCATTCATTAGCTTGATAGGATCTAAAAGGAAGTCAGTGTCCATGTTAAGAACTTTCTGTCTTGGCCTTATAAGTCTAGAGACCAAGAGGGTATCCACTTGTCCGCTGCGGGATTCACCTTCAACATAAATTGGTGACTCCACTGGGGAGGAACTCTAATTTTTGTTTCCATTCCCAGATCTTGTTTTGTCCCTTTGCCCATTGATTTGATCTTCTCCATATTTTCATGTTGATTCTTAGATTTTTTTGATTGCCTCTTTATGTCATCAAGATCCCCCTGTTTGACTGAATTTCCTTCATTTTTTGAGTTTTTGGGATTTTTTCTGAGTTTTTGGAGCCGAGTGCTCCCCCCCTGTTACTGTCAGAGTGCTAGCACTCCCCTATAACCTTACATAGGTGCTGGAACTCTCTAGTTCCCCTTACACCAGAGTGCTACCCCATTTTTGTGAGAAATTCTCCATAATTTACATCTTCTGAAGCTATTTATTGGTTTTTTCTTTTGCTCAGGGGCCCATACTCTCATTCCATCTTGATATTGACGTTAAAACACCCTTATTTATGAGAATTCATCCTCTTTTTTTTGTTTTTTTTGACATTTTTCTTTACTTTGCAATTTGTCCTTCACGATTTGAAGTCAATTTGTCGTTTTATCCTTGTTTATCTGAATAAGTGAAAAGTTTATAAGGGGTTTCAAAGGTCTTTTGTACTTTTCTTTCCAATATTTGAGTCATCTTGTCCAAGATATTTCTCCTTCCTTTTGATTTTTTGACTTTGTGTTTCTTGTTTGATCACAACAAGGGTGTCTTTTGGTTTATGTGAAATTTGCTTCCAGATTGCCTAAATCTCACAACTCTTGAAGTCTGATTAGCATAAGAAGCTTTACATCTGCTAGTTATCAATCACATACAAACATTTTAGGATTGCATTGGATTCCTTATTGAGGACTATTTCATGAGGTCATTTCATCTTACTGTTTGAAAGTGAAAGGAAATTCCTTCTCCTTTCCTTAATTAGACATTCACTGAAAGAAAAGATTTCTTATCATTTCTTATGCATGTTTTGGGAACTGAGTCATAATATCATCAGTATTGACTCTCATACACCTCTGAGTAAACAAGAGCCACTAAAATCAATGCTTATCTAAAATTTATCAGACTTTTTACATCTTTGTTAGCAAACTTACATTAGTTTAAAGTGTGGGGCTTTGGAATAGGTAGAAAGGATAACTTTCCAAAGCTATCAAACAAACTTAGCATCTTGTGATAGGGAGAGAAAATCCAATTGTCATATAGGATTTATGGGATCCCCCTCTCATACAGGGGTTATGCACGAGGTCGCATTCGGGTGATTTACAGATATTATGCCTATGTGGTTCAACTATTTATAGTGGTCGGATCGTATATTGGGGGTCACTTGAGCGTATACCCACGATTATGTGTGGGAGCCTCTTGAGTTGATTTCAGACTTGTTATCATGCCCATATGTTTGGATCGGACTGTCGACTGTACCCACCCAGGGGATGATTGCAAATTGATGAACTTAGTAGCCATAATCTTTAGGGTCTCACATAAGGTGACGGTGAAGGAAAGTCTCATTGTACCTGGAACAAATGTTGGTCAAAATCACTCAGGCTCCTTGGAGGGTAAATCCACAATTATTGCATGGAAGCTTGCACCAAGGTGTAATTCCATTAAGTAGATCTCCAACATAACTGATCCAACCTCTCTACCCCTGCCTCTTCCTATGCGATGTTGGATTTCATCACCAACTATTGGTTTCATTGGGGGAAGGTTTTGTTTTATTGTTTGTTTCTCAGATTCATGGTGTGTGTTGGTTGTGCTACTTAGTTGAACTTAGGTCGAGTCAGTGTTAATGGCATCAAATCTTGAGAGTACCAATGGAGGAATCCCTTCTCCTGGGGAACCTTATACCTTTCATTCATTTGGAAACTTTAGTCCTTCGTACATTTCCACACTCGATCTTTCGGGACTCACCATCGGATTATCGGTTTGGTTGTTCCCCACTCCGGTGATCTCGAATCCTCCCAATGTTTTGACTGCACCTAATACTTTAGATGTCAGTACACCACCCACACATCAACCTCATGTCAATTGTTTCGCCTTCTTCACCCATTATGTTTCCTTCCATTTCTCCTTCTTCGCCTAGTGAAATCTCTAAAGAAAGTAGCCAGGTTGATTAGATGAAGAAGAAACAGAAAGACACAAAGAAGAAAATCCCGAAAAGGACCAAGGCCCCAACAACATTAGATGTTGGATCCAAGAAACTAGTTACTGTTAATAGTACTGGGAGTGTTGATGAGGTCAATAAGATTAAAATGAAGAATCCAAAACCCAAATTCCCTTGCAGGCTTTGTAAGGGTGACCACTTTCTGAGGGATTTCCCTGGTATTCTCAAGGTCTTAGAAATGTGGTCCTCCATGTCATCGGCCTCTACTGGTCATGCCGGTGATACCCCGTCAACTAGTGACGTTAAGGTTGGTAAGAATAAGACAACTGCCAAATTTCCTTGTATGTTATGCAAAGGTGATCATTATTCTCACCTTTGTCCTCACATCAACGAGGCTTCTTCTCTTTTGGAAAAACTTCAACTTCCAAAAGGCTATCATAAGATTTCCACCAATCCATCATTAGTTAATGGATTGGTCAATCTGGTTCCATCCCCGGTGAGTCCCGTTGATCAGGTGGTCAATCTAGTTTCCTCCTCGATTGGACCAAAAACCCAAGTAGTTCATCTAGTTCCATCATCAATCAACCCTACTCTTCATCAAAAGAGTGTAACCCAAGTAGTCGATCCGTTTTCATCCTTGGTTGGCCCCACTCTCTTGTTAGAGAGTGGCACCAAAGAAGTTGATCCGTTTCCACCCATCGACCCCATTATCCTCTTGGAGAATGAAACTCAAGTGGTCGATCTGGTTTTGTCAATAGTATATCCCACTCCTCCTTTGATGAGTGCCAAAGTGGTTGATCCAGTCCCTTCCTCGGTCAGTCTCACCCTTCCTTTGAAGAGTTCCTGTGTGGTTTATCTGATCCCATCATCGGTCAATCCCACTCTTCCTGTGAAGAGTGCCTGTGTGGTCAATCCGACCGCATCATCAATCGATCCTACTCTCCCTCTAGAGAGTAAACCTGATACTGCCCACTTTTTTCTCGTTGATACAAAATCTACCGTGTTGGGGGGAATTCCTCATTCTCCCATGAAACCCCCTCCAAGAAACGAGTCCATCCTTTTTTATTGGGGTGCGCTAACTGGACCTTGTCTTCCCTCTCACATTCCTTTCTAGATTATAGTACAGGTTTGTGGTCGGGACGTTCCTCAAATGTTGATAGATGAAGGTGCATCTGTTAGTATTTTCTCCTCTGTTGCTTGGCACACTTTGGGTTGTGCTCAACTTGTGCCAGTTACATAGAATATGTTAGCTTTCAATAGAAGAACTAGTCAACCTTTAGGGACCCTTCCTTAGTTTCCGGTAACTTTGGGAGGGAAAACTGTCTTTATTGATGTCATGGTAGTCCGAGACCCCTTGGATTTTTCTTCACTCCTTGGGCAGGATTATTTCTATTCCATGAAAACTATTGTGTCCACTCTTTTCATGTGATACATTTCCCTCATGATGGAAGAATTGTGACTATTAATCAACTTTCATTCATCGGTCTTGACTGGATTACCTCCCTGAATGGTTCTTATATGACGACAATATCACCCCCACTGCATGTACATTATGTGGAGTTATCTCCCATGACTTCGACTCCCGATGATTTGGATCTGGAAGTTGACATGATGATCTCTTCGGTAGGGCTATTTGAGCTTGATCTCCTTACCCTTGATGAGGCCCTCGACATGTGTTCCTTCCAGAGTGATTTTCTTCCATCTAGTGAAGATCCCTTGGAAGACATGATTGAGTTTTGTCCCTTGACATGGTGTCCTTCTAGAGCGTTATTCTCTTGGAAGACATGATCAAGGAGAAGACACAAGCATAGTTTTCTCTTCTCCATGGAAATCTTGTTAAAAAACGAAACAGAGGTCATGAGCATAGTTTCTCTTTTCTATAGAAAGATCATTAAAAAATGAAATAGAAGCTTTGAGAATATTTTTCCTCTCTATGGCAAGCTCGTTAAAAAATGAAACAAAAATCTGGGGATTGAACCCGAAGCCCTGAGCATAGTTCTTTTCCTGTGTCAAGCTCGTTAAAAAATGAAACAGTCACCTCTCCTGTCAGGTCGAGACTTTCACCAAATCTCGTAGATGTCGAGTTGAGTATTTAGTTAGCTCTCGTATTTGAACCTTCATTTCATCCACCTATATCCTTTTTCTTCATCTAGTACATTAATTGGTGACAACCTCAAAGTCAGTGAATGAATTGAATCTTGGAGGGCATGACTCTAGCTTTTGATGATCATTCTAGAGTTAAGCCACTAGCTTTCAAGCTGGGGGCATACCGAGCTTAGTCTCTGTTCTTTCTCATGCTCGAAAAAATATGAGAGTGTAACTGAGTAGGATTTTATCACTTTTTCAGACTCGCATGGATATGTGAAAAAGGAACCCCTTGGAGTCATCTTTGAGCTCTTTTCAGACTCTCTAAACATGAAAAGATTGCTGAGTGATATTGCTTCCTTTCCCACTTGTTAACAGGTTTGAAAGGGCGTTTTTCGAGTGATAATTTATCTCTTTTTTGGCCTCACAAGACTAACATTATGAAAAAGGACAACATTGGAGTCATATTTAAGTTGTTTTCAGACTCTCTAAATATGAAAAAACACTGATTTTACGTTCTCTGGACTCGTTAAACAATCATACATTGAAGGGCCCATATGGGATCGAACCCTTTCTTCTTCCAGTTCGTTAAACAAAGGAAGAGGGACTTACCAAAGGTGAGTCATATTGAGCATGTGTTACCCTCCTCGAGCTCATTAAATTAAAAAGAGGTACTCGTCTATCTGGATGGGGGAAAAATTGAAAGAAGTCAGCCAAACAGTTTTTTGAGAACACCACCAGTAACTCTTATAGTCACCCTTGAGCACAACACCTTGTGTTTGCATGGATTTTAATCCATTGAACCTCTGCACTGAGCCAATCCTCTGAGTTTCTTTTACTCCTTTGGGTCACCTGATGAAATTCACAGCATCCACTGCGTTATCGAGTTTTGTTCCATGTCATGTTTCTGCTGATGTGCCTCAATGTTCAAGGGAAGTATCTTCCTCGAGAGTCAGCCGTCACAAATATCCTGTTTCAATACCCATGTCAGTCCATGTTCATTTGATTTACCAATTACATCTCTTTTTCAGTTTGTGTCATTGATGAGGGATACATCAAGGCCCTCCTTCGACGAGTCTATTCATGTCGACTTCAACACATTATCCAGGAACTAGACTTAGAAACCAGTTAGTACCTTGGGACTTGCATGCCTCAATGGCAGGCCTTCTCTTGTCTGACAATGGGTTTACATCATTGACCTCTGATCAGATGATTCCATGGATGTTCGACTTTAGCTCATCTATTCACATTCGTCAAAATGTACTAGAGTACCTTGGGAATCATTGACATCAATGGTGATTTCCTTCACGCTTGTTAACGACTTACATCATTGACCTATAATCAAGTGGTTTCTTCCATGTTAGACATTAGGACATCTATTCACAAGTTTAGAATCATATTGCATCGGGATCGGTAAGAATACCCTAGGTTGAGTTTTCACTCTTATGTATACTTTTCCCAGGTTACGAAGGATTTCTTTTGAACTATGACACATATACTGTTACATAAATCCACTTTTTATTGGTCGTGGCTATGTCTTGTCATCTCATAGATCCACTGTGAATTATTCATGGCTACAATCAGTTTAGGTCATAGGAGTATAGATCCACATTGTATCTGTAGTGGCTATACCATTTTGTCAATATAATTATGGATCCACAGTGTATTTTATGGAAGCCATACCTAAAAATTCTTTATCACTCAAGCATAGGTATGCATGCCTTGGGTTTTGAAACATGTCATAATATTTGTTTGATGGTTGTGTGCAGTGTTTTCCATTTTCTCTGTGTCCATACCCTCGCTCGAAAAAGTGTACAAACCACTTCAGTCATCATCATCTTCTAACTTCATACTTTGGGGGGCAATCTGTTACATCTCAAAATTACGCACTTCGATAGTGTCGCAAGTGTCGTCATCACGAGTGTTGTAAGTGTCGCATCTTGTCTGCAAGTGTCACATATTGACCACAAGTGTTGCAAGTGCCATAAGAATCATACTTCCATATTGCATATGTCATTCCTCTAAAGACATCATAAAGACACTTAAGACACCTCAAAGGTTAGTTTGGAAGAAGATAATTCACTTGGTAGGAAGTACAAGCCTTTTGACATTGAGAAAACCACAAAAAAATGGATTTTAGAGAGGAGCGGTCCCCTACCCACTGTCAGGGAGTGATGGTTCTCCATGAGCATCTTTGGGGGAGTGCTTGAGTGCCCTGTGCATCCTTATGGGGGAGCACTACCCTATTTTTGGCAAATTATGGGTTTGTTGAGGCAAATAAGGGAAGAATCCCTCAATTCTTGAAGGTAGTTGGATTCGAATAGATTGTCAAGGCATGATATTAGGGGATATCCTCAACCAAAGGAGAGGAATCCTCAACTTATCCCAAAGATATCTCAAGTGGTTGGACCTCTCCAAGGTTATATAAGGAGGCCTTCTCATGGTAAAAGACAGAATGGAGATTGAGAATTACATCAAACTTATGATCTCATGAGTGAGATGCCATCAAAGAAATCAATGGATATTAATTAAGAAAATTGGTTGGACAATGAGAACTGGAAGAGGCTTTTGCACCTTCATTCAAAGGATTGTAAGTACATTTACTTGTTCTCATTAATATAATCAATGCTTGGCTTGTTTCTTTCAAACTTGTGCTTGTTCCATATGAGTTTGTCTACAGTAGATGGATCTATGATTGAGATAATCTTAGTAGAGTAGGAAGTCCATTGTATCTTTTTATTTCTTACAAGATCTATCAGGGAGCTCAAGATCGAAGCTCAGCTAGGACTTTTCAAGGACAAATGTCGCTAATAAGGTACATATATTTCTCTTTCTCTTTCATTCATTAGATTGATAGGATCTAAAAGGAAGTCAGTGTCCATGTTAAGCACTTTCTGTCTTGGCCTTAGAAGTCTAGAGACCAAGAGGGAATCCACTTGTCCACTAGGGGATTCACCTTCAACAAAGGCATCCATGCATACAAAGTTTCAAGCACTCTAGATCAGACCCATTGTAGTCGAAATATATTTAGCTTTAAATCCTATATGTTCAAAGACATGAGAGTAAAAAGGTTAATGCTGCCTGTCAACGAGAAACATTTGAAAGGTTTCTTGTCCTAAGAATTTTTCATTCTCATTGTAGATAATTTTATTTTTGTTCAGTTTGTATATTCTTAATCCGACCCCATAGCCCAATGGGCGGAAGCAGTTGGACATGACAGATTCTAGATTCTTGAAAACCTACAGGGGGTTATCATCCCACAATTGGAGCTTGTTGTTGAGTTCATTTGCTGCTTCTAAAATTTCCCTCCCCTTTTCTATTTTCCAAAAAAAAATCTCCCTTTCTTTTCCCTCTATTATACTTACCCATTTTTTCCCTTTTCTTTTTCCCCTCCTAATTTCCCCTTCTAATTCTATACTTAGTCAATTTGTTTCAGAATGACGGGTTCCCGGGTTGGCGGAATTACATATCCTCACCTCCATCCATAACCTCACATCATGAGTCCGATCGACCACTATGTTTTTCCATACATAGCCTATTTTACGATCGCGGGTTCCCGGGTTGGTGGGGTTGAACTCTCATACCCCATTTTCTAGGATATACATTTTGCATCCACAATTTTCGTGATCTAGATTTTGACCCCCGGAATCCCCGAACTTCTAAGTCTCATTCCTCCTACAACGAGTCTGTTTGACCACCACGTTATCCTATAGTTACCCGATTTTGAACCTTCTGCATTCGCGAGTTCCTAGGTTCCCAAAAGTCTCAAATCCTATTTCTCTCTCGTATGTCCCCACCACCCTCGTGCTATTTCCAATGTGCATTTAGTATGATTTGAATCTTAACAACTCATCATGCAGGATCGTAAATATTGGCATTAAAAAGAGAATGGCTCAGGGAGATATCCTATTAAAATTCATTAAACTAGGATTTATGAAGGATTATGTTATTGTTGGAACAGGGACAGACCCAGGGTTTAACGCTTAAACAACGCACCAACAAAACCATAACTACCGTCCCTTTCAGAAACACCTGCAAAGAAAATGCAGTCTCACCCGAGGTAGAGGCAGGGGTGGTTACATGACTCAAGTGTCTACAACCAAGATGGGACATAGATTTGTGATTATAACACCTCGCAAAGTACTTAGGGAAAACACATATTAATTCATTAGCTATATTCACATTGCAGATCAAACCCTAAGTACACATCGATGCAGTGACAATGATAACATACACTTCTCACTTAGTATCAAAAGTTAGATCTAACAAATTCAACATCGATAAAGCACTAAGCATTCATAGATCTATCTATCAATCATTATAATCAATGCACTAAGAAGATCTACAACATAAATATCATAGCACAAATAAAACCATCAACACATGATATATGTGGTTCACCCTAGTGTGGGGCTACATCCACCAACTGCTTCTTCTTCTTTATTAGTCTTCAATATCTTACATTCATCTGCTCCTGCGCACTAAGCCACAGAGCCAAGATTCACACTGGATAGGTTATTTGCACACTGTGCACTAGATCCACCTTCCCAAAATCAGGTCAAGGCATAGAGCCAACTCCTCTATGAAGCACAAATATTTACATACATGTTTCGTTGCACAAAGAAAATCATAACTACTTGCCTCTTGCACTTAGCTAGATACTAGTTACTTAACTTTTACTAAGCACACTTCACTACTTCTACCGTACAATCTTTACTCATTGATACATTTACAAAAGGCCTAATCATGGGTAAACCCATGGGATGACCTCCCATAACCCATTACATAACCATAATAACCCCATGCTAGGTCCAAAAATCCCACAAAACAAGTGATATCCCACGATCTCAACTCTGTCTGGGAAATCCATCTTCGACCAGCCTATCGATGTCCAAAAAGTGGTCAAGCCTGACCAATGTTTCGTCAAAACTTAGTCGAGGGTCAACATGCCCCAAAAACTCACCTGTAACTCATCCCGAGTCACTCAGATCTAGGCAGTGATGCTTTGAAGGCCTCGAGCTTAGCTCGAGATGCTTTGACTTGTCGCTTCTCCTGAGATTCCTACTGAACAAACTCCTGGATCAATTGATGTGTAACAGGCCCTTCTAGGATTTTTTCCACTGTCACTCGTGTCACAACATCAGATGGGTTAAATAAGTGAGCATAGTAATAGATTCTTCCAATGGACAACAATGCCTCAATCACTGCAAATCCATCCATTATGGCATAAGCTCAACGTCCCAAACGTGGTCTAGCCGCCCATAAATGTGTTTCCTAGCCATTCAGAGCATCGTTCTAATGGTTGGGGCACCTCTAATGGTCATATAGCTTCTCCACAATGAAGTCCCTTTCTGCATGGTTCTGTTGTTTAGGTGAGGTTCAGATTCTTCAAATTTACCTCCTGCGAAGTCTTCTCTAGAACGTCCTGTAGTTTTTCTAACTTGGATTTCTTCTTACTGAGATTTCTTTCCTTATTTTGTGTGATATAAGTCTCTGGATTCCTCTTTCCATTCTTATTCTTATCTTCTTTTATCATAGTAGCTTCGTATTGTTGATGTGCTCTCAAAGGGTTCAAAGGTAATACCTCTTTTCTTATTAACTCTAGGGTGGGTATTCTTCTCTCTTGCATGGATAGGTCGTTCAAACCTTCTTGTGTTCTTTCAACTTCGATGACTAATTATCTTTCATTCTACTTCTTTGACTCAACTTCTTGTTCTTCCATCAGTCGATCTATTCTTCTGGCTATAGAATTCCTTAGTTCTTGATTTTTATTTTCTATAGCTTCTTCCTCTTCTTTCCTTCTGATCTGATCCTCCTCAATCCAAGTCTTTCCTAACAGAAGATGGAAAGGGGCATTGTTCTCAACAAACTTAATAACTTCAAATTCCTCCTCTATCGATGTTCCATGGATGATAACAGGTACCTTAGTAACTCTTCCACATAGGGTTATCATCTTTCCTTTAAACAAGCCTATCCTTCCCAGTGAAGGTACCACAACATGCTTTCCCAAAATTTGCCAAGTGCTTTATGTCATAATATTCACTTGTGTTTCTTCATCCAAGACACAGTCTATGTCGAAGTCTCCTATTCTTATACTTATGTGCTATTTTTCTTTCAAGATCTCTGGTAAACTGATATCTTTGTGATCATTCATTGCTTCTTTTAGTTGTACTATCATAATCTAAGATTTCTCTGATTCTTTCTCTTTATGATTCTCTAATATGCTCTTATTCTCTTGACTCATGTTCATTTGTTCAACTTTAGCAATCATCCTTGGACAATATTCAACTTTATGACCAAAAAGTTTACAATATAGACAAATAGGACCTGCACCAGGGCATTCTTGAGCAAGATGTCTCGGTATTCTGCAGTTATAGCATAGTGTCAAACCTCTTTTTATCTTATACGTTCCCCAACTTCTTTTGTGCTGCACACTGGGATCATAGTGATGGACTTGCAATCTACAAAAAAAAAATCTAGGTTCCTGCATCCACTTATTAGTCCAAAAATTCTTTCTATGCATAGGAATAACATATCTTTCTCTATTTCTATCAAATTTATTCAGATCAACTCTTTCTTTTAATTGTACCCTGGCTTTCAGACTAGGACAAAATCTATCAAACATACCTATATTCATACTTTCGAAACAAAAATTTCCACTTATCTTATCTTTATCAAATCATAAAGATTTTACCTCTTTCAAGATCTTACCTCTTTTCTTCAGATCGTGTTTCTTTCTTAGTACAGATATTCACAAGTCAAGTAGAATAATGTGCACAACAACAACATATATACACAAAGAGATTCTCTTTTTTTTACTTCAGTTCCAAGAAATCATAGTTTCAGGTCCCAACAACAAAACCATTTGCTGGCACAGGGGCATAAAAAATTAGATCTAACACATTCAACATAGATAAAGAACTAAGAATTCATAGATCTATCTATCATTCATTATAATCAATGCTCTAAGAATATCTACAACATAAATATCATAACACAAAGAAAACCATCAACACATGATATACGTGGTTCACCCCAGTGTGGGGCTACGTCCACCAACTGCTTCTTCTTCTTTATTAGTCATCAATATCTTACATTCCTCTTCTCCTACGCACTAAGCCATAGAGGCAAGCTTTGCATTGGACAAGTGATCTATGCACTATGCATCAGATCCACCTTCCCAAAATCAGGTCAAGGCACAGAGCCAACTCCTCTATGAAGCACAGATCTTTACATACATGTTTTTTTGCACAAAGAAAATCATAACTACTTGCCTCTTACACTTAGCTAGATACTACTTACTTAACTTGCACTAAGCACACTTTGCTACTTCTTCCTTACAATATTTACTTTATTTATACATTTACAAAAAGGCCTAATCATGAGTAAACCCATGGGATGACATCCCATAACCCATTACATAACCCTAATAACCCCATGTTGGGTCCACAAAACCCACAAAACAAGTGAGATACCATGATCTCATCTCCGCCTAGGCACTCCATCGTCGACCAGCCTGTCGATGTCCAAAAAGTGTCAAACCCGACCAATGTTTCCTTAAAACTTCGTCGAGGGCCAACAATTATCCCTCTCAAGATTTCATTTTAAACATTATATGGAGCATAGGAACATTCTCGTCAAGTTATGGAAGAAACTCGACAATAATTTTGATGATATACGTTGAAAAGTTTTGGGCGTGAGGACCAAATTTTTTAGTGGTCTAGAGCATATTCTTACTACTCATCCCCTTCATCTCAGAAGGAAGTAATATGGATGTCTAGAATTTCATGCATAGGTTGTGTCCCAGAAGTATTTAACTGTAAATAGTTGGTCACTTGGTGCGCCGAGATATGTATTCCAAGCCAATAGACCATTTAGTTACGGGACCATTCCCCTGTCTCTCTATCGCCTCATGTATTTTGTAAGATGTTGAGACTTCCTGAGCCAACCCTTACCTTCAAGGGTGAAGATTGCAAACAATTCTTAAAGAAACATGACAATGGATTATACCTCTTACCTGAATTCCTGGATAACCCAACCACCATCCCCGAGGACATCATGAGATTGCATGTTAGCTCATTTAAAAATCCTTTCCAGGAAGTTGCTTGGATTTTCATGAGGATAACGGGACAAGAAACTATAGCCAACATATCCCACATGATTCTTTATATTATATATTTTATGGTCAAAGAACATGCCATATTCGATTGGGGAAAGTTGATTTCCATTGAAATCTCTTCCCAATTGTCTTAATACAAGAAGGTGAATAAATTCTAGATGTCATCTTATTTGGTTTTCGCGATAGCACATTGTTTTCAGTTCCAAATATTATCTATGTGTAAAAAGGTAAAATAAAAATTAGACCCAATAACCTTCTAGTATCAAACATTAAGGAGGAACAGAGCCTCCTAGAATTTTTATGAAGTTTTTAATGATTTTGTCTCAGTTTTTAAAGGATTTATGTTTGGAAAGGACACTCCTCGGATGTCTAACCAGGTGAGTAAGTTCCTGGATAAGAAGGGGACACTGGAACAAATGGAGAATTATAATGTTATAAGGATTTTTGGTTCCAAGGAAAATCCTTCTTTCCTTCCATGCCACATATATTACAAAATGTGTGTTACTGAAATAGCAAGGCGATACAACTACTGGTTTCATGTTTTCCATGAAAAGAGAAAAAAACAATTCATACCTCTGCCTTGGAAAGTTGGGGAGTTCATATTCAGAAATATGAACAAGATTGATGAATTTGCAAGCCATTTCCACAACCTAAATCTAACATATGTTGAAAGAGTAAAAGGGTTCGACCCTAGCGGAATATTTGTAGAACATCTACTAGAATTTGGTTTCAACAATGATTTTATTAATGCTATTATGAATGAAGAAAAATATAATGTCTCAGGCACTCCTATTCATGATGTTGGTGACTTGGAAATGGTACTGAACACCAATGAGTCGTACAAACATAAATAAAAATGTCTGGGTGAGAAGAGTGTTGAATCCCCAACTATCACATCAAAGAGTACAACATTTCAGAGAAGTTCTCCAATGGCCCACGAAATTAAGAAAGTAACCCATAGTTCTTCAGGCGAAGGAGGAGATAAGAACCCTTCTTTGGGAAAAATTGAAATCTCCCACAAGCTTCCCTTAAGGAAGAAAATAAAAAACAACGTGAAAGAAGAGGAGGGACCTCGAGCCAAGAGATATATCCATGACCTACACCTCAAGGATATGGAACTCGATATTGACATCGAAAAAATGTTCCCCAACACTTATCAACCCGAGGACATGGATCACCAGAATCCTCAGATGGAAATAATTGAGAGCGAGACCTTAGATGAAGAAGAGTCTTTTGTATTTTAGAGTGTTGTTTTTGACAACGAGTCCAGAAATTTGATTATTTAGAAAATATATGTAAAGAATAAAAAGGGGAAATCACGTTCATAGATCAACCTATGGAACATGCATCCTTCCCAAATTTCCTAAATTTCCCATGCAAATAGAGATTCTCTAGATAATTCTATTGGATACCTTGAAGCAAAAAATATCAAGTTAAAGGAAAGAATCAAAGAATTGGAGGAAGCTTTAATGCCTCTTCCAGAACTTGCTAGTCCTTTAGCAATAATTGGGCCTACCACCCCTGCAACAAAACTAAAAGGATATGCAAGCCTGCTCACATCAGCCATGGGCTATGTGGAGAAGAACATTAAGAAAATAATGGAATTATTTACAGAGGCTTGGGATATGTCAATGAGCACAGTCTCTTTTGGAACGAGGCCACATTCCTTCAATGAATATTTACATGCAGATTTGAAAAATGAAGAAGGCTTTTACCTCGACATGGTTTTACCCTTTCGTTTTAAAGATACCAATATGACAGAGTTGAGAAGAAGAGAGGAGGATGTCCCTTCTCTAAACCAGATAAAACAACTAAATGCATGCTGGAAGGAAAATGTTAATAACTTGAAGAAAATTTCCCACACATGCATCGAAGACATAACTAGATGATACAAATTATTCAAAAGGATGAATGAGATAGACCTAGCCGAGAGCACCAATGAGGTCCAAGACCCAAAATTGATTCTCAACTTGTTTTTCCTAAGCAAGATATCCTTTGACGAACAAGTTTGAATATTTATAGGGTTATCATTTGAAAAATTCTATGGAATTCTTGAGTATAGTGAAGATGATGTGGAAAACTAGCTAGTCGACTATTCAATGAAAAATCAAGATATTGAATAAGATTTGTGGAATATTTCTATTTATCTAAGGGAATTGGAGGGAGAGCCCTTCAATATAAAAATCCAGCATGAAATCAATGTGGCACCAATGAGAACCTACATCGATGAGTGGTTTAAAAAGGTCGTCGACAAACTTATCGATGAAGGGTAAAAGACGATTGAGTCAATTCCTGTAACCATCGATGAAATCAATAAAAAGAAATTAGCGAGCAAGTGAAAAAGCATGAGATACCATCATAGTAAGTTTATACTAATCACATCTTTCTTCCTTTATCATGTGTTTCATACAGTTACTACTAGTGGGAAAACCCCCTTTTAACTACACCAGGATTTAAGATGTAGATAGAGAAAATAATCGTCTAAAAGCTAATCAATTCTCTATACTACCCCACACATACCAAAACGAATGTACAGAAATCAAAGAGAGAAGGGATCAGGTAACTATACCTCTAATCCCACGTCTAGTGATGATCTTGTCGTTCTTGGAAGTTCCACTGACTACAAGTCTCCTCCCAGGGTTAACCTGCATCCAAAGATTGAAAAATAAAGAACTACAAGCATGTTATTCCACATATAAGTTAGGCTTATATGTTATAATATCAAGCATAAATCAATAAAAGTACTCAATACACCATCATCTGGGACAGGAAAATGTGATTCTTTTATTCGTAATACAAAGATTATACCTTATAATCTGAGTCGGCCACCATTCCGCGAACCTAGTTAGAGCTCCTCTTTATCATGCTCCAAGTGCACCTTGTATGAACTTCTTATTTCAAACGTCTGATCTCTTATATGGAAGGGGATGGGTTAAATTGAGGAAGAAGTGGTTGATGATGGAATGTCGAGTAAATATCTCACTAAAGGAAGCAATATCTTGGGAAAGGAGGGGAAGTTAAATCGGGAAGAGTTTCATTGTTCTTATGCTTAGATATGAAATTATACCCCAAAACATCCTTTTATATGACAAAATGATGGTTATTCAGCTGGGTGACGGTCTATAGTAGGTGGATTAGTTGGGAAACTTCCAATAGCCCATAAATTTCAACGAATTCCTTGCAACTTTTTTATTTTTTGCAACTTTTGCAAGTATACGCAGGATGTAATGGTGCAACATGCATATGTCCATGAGTTGTAGTGGTGCAACAAGAGTATGTACACAGGCAATAATGGTGCATGGCACATATATATTACAGAGAATGGTTTTTTAAGAAGAGCTTCTCAACAGTGCTTTGGAAAAATATGCAAGTAAGAGGGCCAAGGCCATGTATACATGAGTAGGGAAATCTAGGGCTATAACAATTACTCCACCTCTTTAAATAGAAAGGTTTAAAAGAAGACTGATAATTTCATTTTTCTTCTTAATATGTCTTGGTGTCCTTCGCCGCCCACTTTATTATTTCTACAAAATTCATTCTTATATATATTTTCTTTATGGTCCGTGGGAGCCCCAATCCTAGTCATTATGACAAATGCATTTAAATTTAAAAGAATATGTATTGAACTATATAATTTTTAGAAATTCCAAGAGAGATATTTTGGGAACAATCTCGACTGTACTTCGTAACCCAATTTTCTACATATAAAGTATTTGAGGTTGATCTATTGTTATATTTATTTGATTTTCCCATGTATCACTCTGTCAAAGTTCTCTTATGCATGCAAATCATTTTCTTTTACTTTTTATGTGATAAAAAATCTTTTTCCCTACTATGATGGATGTGAGGATTTTTTTTTTATTTTCTTTTAATGTATGAATGTGTGTGGTTCCTGGTCCACTCTCAAGAACTTTCTTTAAAAATAAAATAAAAACATTTTCTGTTTTTCTTATATATTTTTACTTTCCTTTGATTACCACGACAAACTTTTGCACAAGTCTCATATTTTGAAGACCCAAAGTCCCATGAAAATATTAAGTAAAATAGGAGTATCACCTCTATAAAAACGTAGAGGGATTTATATCCTCGTGAGGTTTATGTTTCAGTCCTAATGGATTCAAGTGTCAAAACCTTCCTCCAACCTTTTTTTTGGAACCCAGGGCCATTTTTACATATCTAAACTCATCCTGCTTGACTGCCTTTACCTTAATTATTTTTAGTGCTCCACTAGAATAGAACTCTCTATAGCCCCAGGATCTATGAAAACACTAAAATTTTGGTCGATGATTGTACCTGATGTCTCAAGCACAGTGGACTGGTACTCAACCTAACAATTATTCACTGTTGAATGAATCTTGTGGGCTTTTCCCAAATCTCCAACTGTAGTGTGTCTTGTTGATCCAAACCCTCTGGCCATTTCAACGAGATAGTCTCACTGGTAATGTGGCTCTCCACATGTCCAACATCCAATCTTTGGTCTAGTACTCCTGGTCCCCGAAGTAGAAGTTGATGGCCTACCAGTCTTAGTTGTTGGTCTGTTCTAATGAGCATGCCTAAACTATTGTTGCTGCGAGCAACATTGTTGTTGATGCAGTGGTCCCCTATAAGGATTCCTCTATTGAGGATTCGATCATTGTGGTGTCGTGAACATGGGTCATGTAGATGTGTCATGATGCCCTGATGTATTTCTGACTGGTGTTTGATGTTGTTGCACTCTTGATGTCACCCGTCCATTCGGTCTTCCAGGAGTCCTGCCCTGACCCTCACTGGTAAGATCTTCCTCAACTATGAGGGCCTTATGTACTGCATCATGCAACGTCTGAGGCATTAGGATCCTCACCTTCACATGAATGTTGAAGTTAAGGCCAGGAAATATTTTTTTAACCTTTATATTCTCTATGTTCAGACATGGAGCATACTGAAATAGCTCCATAAATCTAGCCTCATACTTCGACATCGTACAACCACACTATTGTAAGGCATTGAAATCATTAAAATGGTGCTCAATTAATTCCTCTGACAAATACATCTCTTGGAACTGTTCCTTGAATAGTTCCCATTACACATCTTCAACGACCATGTTTAGCTGAGGCAGGAGCATCTTCCACCATAGAAAAGGACTCCCTTTTAGCTGAAAGACTGCCATGCAGACTTTCATGTTGCAGGTGTAGTCACGAAGTGCATAGCACATTGCTATGTTCTCCAACCATGCCTCAACGGTTGAGCCGTCCGTGGCACCCATGAACTCGAGAAAATTCACCTTCTCGAGTTCTCTGTGAATGATACCACTACCATCTGGAGCGTGCCATGAACCCTCATTGGGTACAGGTGCTCTAGCCTCATCCCTATCTAGTCGGTTAATCAAGGCCTCTGACATCCTCTGAAAGGACCTCATCAAACCAACCACATCTCCCACAACAAACTGCTCCTACCTAATCACTTGTTCTTATCCTTAGGGGTTATACCCCTCTATCATGGATACTACTGTAGGTGTCACATCTCTCCCCCTAGCACCATGTCTTCTACCTCCACGATGTTCTATAACCATGATTACCTGCATGGAAAAATTTCAAATTTTAATTAGCCATAATGTCTAAGTCATAATTTTAACACAGAGGAAGGTGTAACGGTCCAAATTCGCAGGGTTGAACCCACTCTGGTACCATATGTAACACCCCTCCATTACGACAACAATTAGTGATGTAGAATAGGTAAGCACTTTTTTTTTTGCGTTAGGAAATTAAAAAAGTCACAACATAATTAATAGAAACACAATCGACACTTCATCATAATTAATAACATCTAATCAACACATCAATATATTTAATAGCGGCACATAATCAACACATCATCATCAACTAAAGCAATAATAATAATAATTGATCAACCGTATCACTGGAAATTTAAAAGTAGCTATCCACCCAACTAATCCTCCATGGTTAGAACCTCCAGGACACATAAGCAACACTCAAGTCCAGGATTCATCTAGTTGATTTTGACCACTTAAGGTCTCATGATTGATGACTGTTCTGAGGAACAAGGAGGTGTCTAAATCCCATTAATCCAATCATAATTTGAGAATCAACTAGAATTATCATCCACTCAACCATAGATTTTTTATGATCCAATGGATTAATCCACTTTTACTTAACTAATCCTTTAAACAATATTCAAGTGCAAACGAAAAAATACATAAAAAAGGACAAAATTCACAAGGCATAGGTACAACCTTGGTGTCATGTAGAGATCTAATTAATCATCATAATTCCATTCAGAATTATCACTCAAGACATTTATTATCTATCCATTCTAACGTCATTATAAGGAGACTAGATAAGGGCTTCATTTTTATTGCCCGACACCACTTAACAACCTGAGGTTAATTTAACTGATAAGACTTATATAACAAGTAAGATTTACCAAGCACAATATACAACTTCTCTACCTCATACCTATATACACTTTTAAGTTTAGATATCCTATATGGGAGTTAGGAAGTCCAAATACTTTAAGAAATATACATATATACCAATTCTGAAATAGTTTTTCATTAAAAATTCATAAGAAGATCAATCTTCTTAAATCACCACATACCAATTCAATGCTACCCTAATACATATCTATTTAAAATCAATAGACATTAATCGGAATAAAATTTCAACAAGAATTTAAAATCAATAGACATTAATCGGAATAAAATTTCAACAAGAATTCCAAGTTGCTTTGCATGTCCACTCAAAAATCAAGCATCAAAACTTATTAAGCATGGTTTAAGGACTATATCCATATATATAAATATTTAAGGAACATCACATTATAACAATTAATAAGTAAAGGTTTGAAGCTACCTTACCTATTCTTAATGAAGGATTTAAAAGAAAATCAATTATGACATCAAAAATAAGTCAACTACTTCTCTTTACATTACAATTTAAGAAGGTTAACATCATATTTAACACATAAGGGTTACACCAACCTTCGCATCCAAGCATAAAGACTAAAGCCAATCTTGCCATAACAAGTAATATATCCAATTTTCAATCAGTTACATAACCAATTAAGGAATTGAGAAGATCACTCATATTTAAGAATCAAGTAAGGTTTGATTTTACAATCAAGGAACTCCAATTTATTTGGCAGCAAAAGATACGCATCAATTGATAAACCTTTCAAGGTAAAGACAATGAGTTTAAACGGAGGTTGTCGTTGGTGTGGCATCGAACATGGATTAATGCATTGCTACTATCAAATATTATGCCCAACAAATATTAGGTTAAATCATTAGTTAACCACTGACAACAACAGTCACCTGGAAACGTCTATGCACAAAACGACAAGGGTGAGCCCACAAGCTAACACAACACACACAGTCAAGCCTATCGATCAACGTCCCAAGCCAACCCATGAACCAAACACCAATAAATCCCAACACACAGAGCACCAAGCCACGAAAAAGGAGGGATTCACCCACATGTAGTTTGTTGCACAATGCCAAACAGAAAAATATGGACTACCACGAAGCACAGTCACAGAATTCTCTTAAAGGTTTCCTATGACATAAATAAATTTGAATTCCTAATCAATAGAATTAAAACAACAAATCACCAACGCTAAAATCGGATCTGATAATGTCTGGCATTTTACCCGTATGGAATTGATATTTTGGAACAAGAAGGCTTGGCATCCAATCACACAGAGGCACAATGGAATTCTATCTAAATTAAGAATCACCACAAGTTCTTAATCCAGAGACATTAACCAACTATACAGGGAGTACAAAAACTCCAAAATTCGTTGAGTAGTTAACTAATCAGAAGGATTATCTTTACAACGTTATTTCACATAGGTTTAATGATTCGAGAGTACCCTTGAGAGTTATCATGAAATATATTCATAGTTTCAATTTATTAAGCCATAAGAAAACTAAACTACAATCGTTTTGGAGAAATGGTTCATCCAGACAATAAAATTTTAATTTTTGGCAAGCAAACAATGACAATGAATTAATTATTTAGTTCTATGATTACAACTGAACTGCTATCAATATGAAATCCTCTTCCTGATCTACAAAAGGAATTTTATGGACCCATCAACACTGATTCAGAACCAAATTAATCATGAACTGATACATAATGCTTTTGGAAATCAGTTTATTGGAAGTAAACCCCAATTCATTTTCGATTAAAAATATTTACAAGAGAATCCTTTTAATGATTATTCTTCAAGTGCCGGGGACGCTTGCAAGGATGGCAGGGTCTCGACAATTCCACTCAGATTGGGATCTAGAACTTCCATGAGGGTACATATTCGAGGGCGGATTGATCAAAAGAAAAATTAAGCTTACAACATCTAAGGGAGGTGGAAATCATTTATAAATTCTTGATAGGCTATAATATTTTATTTTCAGGAAAGCTACAAATTATCGCAACATAGCAATTCAAGTTTGGATGCAGCATCGCATTCAGCACAAAAAAACTGGACCATAAATCAGAACTGTATATTACATTGGCAACAAACATAATTCTAAATTCTGGATTGAAGAAGAAATATAGATAACCATAAATTTCCAATTGCTTATTTAAAATTCGAAATGACGGCAAGTCGAGAATTCCACTTTCTAGATTTCACAACCACCAAGGAGCTTATCCATTCTATTTTTGAATTACAATAAGTCTCGGTGAATTTCTAAAATCTATATATATAATTAAAACTTAATACAAATACCAAACTTAGAAATAGGAATATCGCAACCTGCGACGAAGAAGTCGAAGATCTTCTTTCGCAAAGGGCGTTCCTTTTTTCTTCCACTCACTCACTAATCGTTGAGTCTTCACCGGTATCTCCCAGTCAACGTTAGGGGTACTCTCAACGTTAGGAGTACTCTGATTCCCCCTTAGCCCCTCGATCCATAAAGGGGCCACACACACAAAAACAAAAACACTCTAGCACCAGACCCGGAGCGGCGATTCATGGCGGCGATTAGGGTTTGAACAGGAAATGCTGAGTACCAGAGCTTGACGAACGATACGCAGAAGCTGGAAGAAGGAGAACGGCAGTCACAATCGACTGGCCTCCATATGGCTGCTGCATCGGGAGGAGGGACGCCTCCCTCCTACCGTAATGTAGTGAGCGGAGATACATCCCCTGCGGCTTCAATCCAACCAGCGA
>JZKD02S0123624.1:220124-235185 GCA_000966675.3 Picea glauca
TTCTACATAAATGAATAGAAAATCGAAAGGTACCACCTAATTTACAAAAAAAAAAAAAAACACTCTAGCACCAAGCTTTTTTCGCAGGGTAAAGCCACCACTCTGTCTCAAACTTGGTATCCCAACTCTCACAAGAAAATCCAATGAAAAACAATTTGGCAGCATATATTTACCAATAACCAGTGTGATCCCCCTTCCCATATAGACCATTTTCTTTATAGGGATTTCCTTACTAAAACCTATCACATGCACATTCAATTTTCTTTTTAATTTAATAAATTAGAATTATTCACCCTCTCCCCAAGTTGCACAAGAAATTACATATTTTAATTTAATTAAAAGTCAATTTCCCTTACATTTTCCAAATGCGCTCCTTAAATCTCTCCTAGTTATATGTTTCTTCCCCAGATTCTCATGTAATGACTGACTCCTTACTAATTCCGAGTTAGAGTTAAAATAGGAGTTTTCTTCTAGTTAGACTAGTGGTAACTAGACTCTTGATACCATTATATGCGTACACATATTCTCTCATGCTTTATCCCTTTCTTATCTTAAATTCCAATTTGGTATTTTCTTGCACACATGTGTATTATGCCAATTCTTTAGATTTATTTTGTTTTTCTTAATTCTTCAATTGGTTTACCTCATTCCTTTTTAATTTAGTTAATAATTTAGTTTAGCCTCCTTACAAAAACTCTGACTTACGCTTAATTTTGTTTTTGAATAGGATTATACTTTTATTGAGATTTATAATAAATACATTACTCATTAATTATTCATATATGACAAGGCCTCAAGTTTTATTTACACAACGTGTCCTTTAAGACACACTCTGTGCTTCAAGGGTGTCACTTGCCTTTGACTGGTTTTGGTAGTTGTCCAACCCTTTGAGTCAACACTCCATTCAAGAGACCTTGTGATATAATAAGGGATTCTAAGGAATAAGGACTCTGCCTTATTGTGTTCCTCTTAGAATCTTTGTGAGCATCTACCTCAATCTTCCCTCACAACATCGTGGACCTCTCAAACTCGGTAATCATTAACCTACAATTCGATCCATGGTGAGAGTGCTAGTAGGTTGTGATAGGGACACTCCCACACCTCTCTCTCAATATCTAGTTTTTGTGCATGGCCTCTTTACTCTTTATGTGAGTCAGATTAGCAAGCATTGTGACCTTGCATCCATTGACAAAAAAATTTCACTGATTCATATACATAACCATATTAAATCAATCATAAGACACATATGCGTAAAATGAAATACTCAAACAAAACACAATCCACTCCCTCACTCTATCTAGAGCCCAAGGAGGTCCATTGATGCCATCATCATCATAAAAATCCATAATCAAACAAATAACCATGTACTATAACCGGATCACTTGCACGCAAGTGTCCTCAAAGAATAAGTCGATAACATGTTCTCCCAAGAGAGAGATGTTATATAGATAATTTCTACTTGTAACACATTGCATGACAAGATATACGTGAAAATCCTTGGGATTGATTCCCATTCAGTGGATTTTATTAGAGAAATTTCCAAATTCATTGGAGAGGTAAAGTCATTACTACATTTCAGGTTAAGGAGATACTGAAACATGAAATTGATAAGAAAATACCTTTCTTTATAACAGAAATGCATGACACCCATATGATACATTCATAAATTATGGAAAGAGAGTGCATGCAAGAAAAGATAAGGTCTCACTGAGGCACTTGAGACAAGATGAAAAAGAATTCCATAGGGAGGACAAGGAAAAGACGTAGGATGATTTAGGGGACCCTCGATCAATCTCTTGGAATATCTCTAACTAGGTGAGAAGGAAAGGGGTCATCAATGTCAATAAAACTCAAAGGCACAAAGGGCCTAGGAAATCGATGGTTAGAGTTAACGTTCAATAAAATTTCTTGAGGTGATTTTAAAGTTGTAAGTTATATTATAAATCCAACCTTGTTAACAACCACCATATATATTTTTTAATGTTTGGGGAAATGAAGATGACATGGACAATGTTGCAGAGAGCGACTCTTGCAATAGAACTAATAATGATAATAATAGTGGTCATGGTGATGAGGAAAGTGATGGTGAGGAAGTTTTTCATGGTGATGAGGTTCATTGGAAGTTGGAAATATTGATTTGTGCTATTCGATTTCTTCATTTCTAAATTTCTTCACTTCTACATAAGAATTGTGTTTGTTTTGAAATTGTTCACATGGTACTAGAGGAAAACCATACTTCCTTAATAGAATGGAAAATAGATAAATTGATTATTATCCTCTAATTTACATTTTTAGCAGTTTAAAATTTAAAACTAGACTTTAATTTTATTGTTTTATAACATTGTTTGAATTAATTTTTGTTATTCTAGCCTTGACATTTGGCTTGCACTAATTATCAATGCACTTATATACTATACTTGCAAGATATGCTCCAATTCATTGTAGGCACACTAGAGATTTATGTTTAACATGAAGAAATTATCCACACTATATGGTGTGATAATCAATGTAGGGATGCACCAAGAATAGTTCTTCACATAAGTTTAGGTGCAATGCTAATGTTTAGTAACAACATTGAACATTGTTGGTGTGCACGTAGATGCATAAACACATGCTGCCTATTTATATGTAATTGATGCACTATGGTTATAATCCATAGTAGTGTGTGGTGCATCAAAGAATTCTAATTTCGCCCGACAATTATGAGAATGCATTCATGAATTTCTTTGATGGCCCAATGCACTACTGAATGTATGGAGGCACCACTAATCATGCCATATTACAATGTGGCACATCACACATCCTCTATAACAATGGAAATGGATAGAATTTCTCTATTTCATTTGTATCATGTAGTAGTTATTAATGCAGTAGAAAATAATATGGAACACCAATGTTAGTGCATCATAATAAAATTGACGCATTCATAATGAAATTGTGAGAATAACATATGATAGTTTAAAAAATTATAAATGAGTGAATCTTTTATTAAGAGCGTTGTTATTAGTGCAATATTATAAATATGGCACAACATAATTGTTGTTGTGCATGGGAAATTGTGACTCGCAATGTATAGTGTGTTTATTTAAAATGAGTGCACTTGTTCTTTTAAAACATTTTAATGCGAAAAAATCTAAGTTCAACATTTAACGATTATTACAAATGGTAATTTAGTATATATTTTATTTTATAATACTTTTTCATAATGAAATTTTTATGTGAATAAAGGAAAATCATAATAGTAGTAAGTCAATGTATATAACTTTGTGCATATATATGAGGTGAGGTGCAGGGGAGAGGTATCTTCTCTCATTTTATTATGCATCATAATCATCACATTCATTACATTTTGAGGGATGTTGACCTTTTCAAGATTTATGAGGAGACTAACATTGTCAAGGGGAATACATAATTATTGATGCAATTGATTTGTCACTAGAGTCATGATATATAGGTCTTTAGAGTTGGTCTCAATTTGAGGTACCAATCCATAAAGGAGGATATTTATTTTATCACTAAACTATTTATGAAGGGGAAGAATTTTCCTAATTTCTTTAATTTATCCCTTGCAATTGTAGGAAATTGTTAGTTAGCTCTATACATCATTGACCCTAGTGGCTTTGATGTTTGTAGGGGCTAGCTAAGATTTCATTATTTTAGAGAAGATGTTAGGTAATTATTCATAATCATCACATCAATAACACACCATATCTATAATTGGTAGTGGATTCGTTTCTCTTTGATGTATTATGTAGATAGTTTATTTCATAGGCTAGATTGGTTAGGTGATCTTCCATTCTTTTATGATTTTATTTATTTATTTCTCCAGATCACTATTATAACATGTTTGAGGGGTGACATATATTAAAATTTACTTAAAAGATATTTAATTTATTTTTTGAGAGGTTTCTTGTCATATTGGACAATATTCAAGTAGCTCCTTCCAAGGCCAATGATTTATGTGTCTACATGCATGTGGGGTAAGATGTTTCCTAATAGTGGGTAACAATTGTACCCTTGTAATCCAATGTGTTCATAAGGTCTAGATCTATTATATTGTGAGGATGATCATGTCCTCTATCATGTACAATATACATACCTAGGGATGGAATAGTGAAGACATCTAAAGATCCAATTTACTTTGGCTAGACCAGATGTGAGAGGTACTCTTATTGTTATATTTTAATTATTATAGTTATATATATTTTGTGTTATTTAATGCATGTATGTGATTAATTATAAGGTTTATTATAATAGTATAATTATTTCCATCTACTATTTTATAAATATTGGCTTGTATGTTGGTGAGGGGCCTCCCTAAAATAATGTGAAGATGGTTGAGGCTGATGAGTCAGCCCAAGTGAAAAGACCTATCATTCCATGAAGAATATATTGTATATTTTGTTAGTAGGTGATATATTAGTTATGATACATGTATATTGATGGTTTTCTATAGAATGGTTCGAGTACAACCTTGAGTCATCATTAATGAACCCGATCTTGAAGTGATATATGTGATCCTTACCTAAGAAATGACATTATTGATGATTCATATTATCAGTATCCCAATCACACTCTAGAGGGTGAGGTTTTGGGCTAAGTGATGAGATGTGATAGAAGGTCATTCATCCTCTTAATTTACTTATCCTTCTAACGATGTAACTCTGCCACCTCTTCCAAAATATCCTCCCCCTCTGTTGGGTATGTGTTATATTCTTTTCACGAGTAGTGGTGTCTACATTGAGATGGGAACGTAGGGGGGTTTGAGGAGAAAATATCCCTCTGCGGGGGTTTCGGGGAAGTGCCCCTGAGAATTCTTTTTTTCCTTACGAAACATGTCACATTTTTGTCTCATTTTTCGAGTTGCTTTGATTTTCATGTCCATTATTGGGCGTTTTTTCACCACATGTTTCTTTGCCGATGGTTACCTATTTCTGGTTAAGGAATTAGGGTTGTTGACTAATCCAAGTCATTGGGTTAGGGTTTTGGATGCTGCTGGCTCCTATATGTATATTGTATTGTAAACAATGTATCACTATCAATGAATATAAAATATGTTGGTTTTCCCGGTTTGGGTTTCCAGGGGAAAATATCTATGTAATGTTTGTATTTTCCATTGTATCTTTTCTGTTCTTTTACTGAAAATCTATTTGTAGTAAATATTGTACAAGGTTAAAATCTACATTTGGTATTAGAGCATTGTTGGCTGTAGTGGGATGCCTTTGTGGTCAAGGGTTTGGATCAAGATTGTGATAAGCCTTGTTACAGTGGGAGATCTGTGGTATTTATTTTCCAAGTGAAAAGAAATGGCGAGCAATTCAAAAATGGAGATTCATATGTTTATTGGGAAAATTTTTGAGATGTGGAAGCTCAATATGGAAGATATGTTGGTGGATAGAGATTAGTGGATCACAGTAGATCCATGTACTACACCTATAAGAACTTTAGTAGATGGCTGGAAAAAGTTGGATCGGAAGGTGAAGAGAACACTTCGACTGTGTCTCTCAGATTCAGTATTACTGAATGTGTCAGAGGAAGCTACAACCAAGGATTTATGGGATAAGTTGGGTAATTTTTATCATTATAATTTCCTAGTAAATAAACTATTCCTGAGAAAGAAGTTGTATAACCTGAGGATGAGAAATGGAGACTTGGTGGCAGATCATTTCAACGCCTTCAATACTGTGGTAAGTTAGTTAGTATATGTTGAGATTAAAATTTCATATGAAGATAAGTGTATAAATTTACCACGTTCTTTACTAGACTCGTGGGATAATTTAGTTGTGGCCATAGGTAGTAATACAACTTCCTTCAAGTTTGATGAAGTGGTCCCATTCTTGTTGTTGGAGGACATGAGACAAAATAATATGGAAGGACATAGCACATATGCATTATTTGCAAGAGGACGCTCCCATGAAAGAAAAAAATCTCATTTATCAAGTGGGATATTTAAGTCTAAGGGTAGATATAAATCTCCCAAAAAGTTTGTAAAGGTATGTTGTAGATGTGGAAAATAAGGGCACTACAAGAAGCAGTGTAAATCCAGAGCTGAGAAAGAGAAGGGATTTGAAGAATCTCCTTCTACATAAGAAATAACCTCCAAGGAAGAAGGAGGGGATGTGTACTTGTCTTATTAAAGAAAACATGCATATCATAAGACATGGTTGGTTGAATTAGGTGCCTCCTTTCATATGACTCCCCACGGGGAGTGGTTCTATGAATATGAAATGTATGATGGAGGTACTTTTTTTCTAGGTGACAACTTGACAACCAAAATCATAGTTCGAGAAAATGTCAAGTTGAGGTTCATAGATGGAAGGACTAGACCACTACCTAGTCTTCTACACATCCTATGATTGGCCATAAATTTGATTTATGTAAGCAAAATGGACTATGCAAGGGTTAAAACAATATTTGAAAAGAAAACATGCAAGATGGTTCTAGGAGAAATGGTGTTGTTGAAGGGAGTTTGGTTTGGAACTTTGTATAAGCTTTAAGGAAGAACTATTAGTGATGGGTGTAATATTTCCATTGTTCATGATATTGGAGTTGAAGAAGAAATAACTCCTACAGCCTCTGGAGAAAAGGTTATGTTGTGGCATCAAAGACTAGGGCATATTAGACAGAAGGGTCTTCGACTACTACACAATAAAGGCATGGTTGAAGGTGTGTCTAACTTATCTCTAGATTTTGATTTCTATGAACATTGTGTATATGGGAAGAAAAATCAAGTAAGATTCCCCTATGGTGCAATGAGGGAAGAAGGAATTTTATAGCTAGTTTACAATGTTGTTTTGGGACCTCTGTTAGTCCCATCATTGGGAAAATCGTTGTACTATGTCTCATTTATAGATGACTTCTCAAGGAATACTTGGATATGTTTCCTTAGGAAGAAATATGAAGTCTTTGATAGGTATTAAGATTTTAAGTCTCTTGTTGAGAATCAAATAGAGAAAATAATTAAGGTGTCGAGGATAGATAATGGCAGAAAGTTTTGCGAGAATGAATTTGAATAATTCTCTAAGAAGTGTGGTATATCAAGGAATAAGACTACTCCATATACATATTAGAAGAATGGAGTTGCAGAAAGGATGAACAAGATGTTGATGGAAAAATCAAGGTCCATGCTCGATGGTGTCGGGTTAGGTTAAGAATTCTAGGCAGAGGTAGTAGGTATTGGATGTTACCTGGTCAAAAAATCACCCTCATTAGCATTGGATGAAAATACTCCACAAGAGGTATGGACTAGTAAAAACACCTTCTCTCACACATCTCAAGGTATTTGGATGTGATGCATATGTTCATGTTCCAAAGGAAAACAAGAGTAAGCTAGATAAGAAGGATGAAAAGTGTATCTTTATTGGATATAAAGATGGTCTCAAAGGTTATAATATTTAGAACCCAAAAACTGAAAAGGTAGTGTATAGACGAGATGTGGTATTTAGAGAAATGAATGATGTTGTTAAACAGGAAGTCCTACCAAGTAAGGAAGAACCAGAGAAAATAGAGTTTGATTTAAAGGATGATGAATCAGACTCTACAGAAGAACATGAATTAGAAGATGAATATCCTCATACTCCAGTATTGAGGATATCAGTTTGAGAAAGAAGGATACCAGAAAGGTATAATCCATCTTATTTCCATTGAATTTTTTTCTATTACTGATGATGATCCTAGAAATGTCAAGGAGGCAATGGATTCAGAGGATGGAAAGATCTAGAAAAAGGCCATGGATGAAGAGATGGCATCGTTGGATAAGAATGACGCTTGGGATCTAGTGGAATTTATAACTAGAAGAAATCCCATCGGTAGAAAATGGGTATTTAAAAATAAGTTGAATGTAGAAGGAATAGTGGAGAGATACAAAGCTCGGTTAGTAGCAAAGGGTTATTCCCAGGTTGAGGGAATTTATGTTTATGATATTTTTTCTCATGTTTACAAGTTAACCTCTATAAGATTTATGTTATCTGTTGTCGATGCATTTGATTTTGAAGTAGAACAAATGGATGTAAAGAAAACATTCCTACATGGGGATTTGGAAGAAGAAATATATATGAAGCAGCCAGAAGGATTTGCTGTGAAGGGAAAGAAGGAGTTGGTATGCAAGATGAAAAAGTCCCTGTATGGTTTAAAACAATCACCAAGGATGTGGTATGAAAAATTAAATACTTATATGTTAGGACTTGATTTCACAAGAAGAAAAGAGGACAATTTTGTGTATTTTAAATTAATTGGTGATCATTTGATTTATTTGGTTTTGTATGTGGATGACATGTTGCCAATAGAAAAAGACAAGGAGATTATCCAGGATGTGAAAACTTAGTTGTCATCTAAATTTGACATGAAGGATATCGATGATTCAAATTTCATTTTGGGAATGGAAATTAAAAGAGATCGAAAAACCATGAAACTCTGGTTAAATTAGAGAAAATATGTCGAGACAATATTGCAGAGATTTAATATGTAGGAATGTAAATATGACAAGGTTCTTATTCTTGTTGGTGTAAAGTTCTCTACAGATCAGTGTCCCAAGACACAAGAAGAGGTGGACATGGCTCGTGTTCCATATGAAATTGAAGTTGTCAGTTTTATGTATGCAATGGTATGTACTAGACTGGACATTGCACATGTAATGAGAATTTTGAGCAGGTATATGTCAAAACCAGGGAAGGAGCATTAGACAGTAGTAAAAATTGTTTTCAGGTATTTGCGTGGAACTGCTAGGTATGGATTGTGCTACCAAGGAAGAATGGGATTGGACAAAGTGTTGGATATACATGGCTTTGTGGATGCATATTGGGTTGGAGATATGGATCATAGGATATCTACAAGTGGGTATGTGTTTAACCTGTTTGGAGGAGAAATAAGTTGGATGAGCAAAAGACAAGTTGTAGTGGCACTTTCAACTACAGAAGTTGAATACATGGAAAACACTCATGCAAGTAAGGAATAAATATGGTTGCAAAGATTGTGTTCAGTTATTGGGTTGTTACAACAAGATGTAAGGATATATTGTGACAATCAGAGTGCAATTTTTCTTGCAAAGAACCCGACTTATCATTCAAATATAAAACATATTGAAATTCAATATCACTTTCTGAGAGACATGGCTGAAGAAAATAAAGTGTTGTTGATGAAGGTGGATACTTTGAAGAATGTTGTAGATTCATTAACAAAATATGTGAGCACTGAGAATTTCTCTTGGTGTAGAGGATCCATGGGAATTGATGCCTTAGATTGTTGACTATGTAACCCTGTAACCCCTTGTATGCAAAGAAAACAACAAGTGTGAGAATGTTGGGCATGTGTTATATTCTTTGCATGAGTAGTGGTGTCTATGTTGTGCCGAGCACGAAGGGGGTTTTGATGGGGTCTTCTAGTCCCCCCTTTGGTGGGTGCAAGGGGTGAAATCCTCGAGAAAAGTGTCACATTTCTCCTCATTTTTCATGTTGCCTCGATTTTTGTGTCCATTGTTGGGTGGCTTTTCGGCACATGGTTTTTGCCAATGGTTTTCTATTTCCGGTTAATGAATTAGGGTTGTTGACTAATCCAGGTCATTGGGTTAGGGTTTTGTATGCCACTGGATCCTATATGTATATTGTATTGTACACAATGTATCACTATGAATGAATACAAAATATGTTGGTTTTCCCAGTTTGGGTTTCAAGGCGAAAATGTCAGTGTAATGTTTGTATTTTCCATTGTATATTTTTTTATTCTTTTACTAAAAATATATTTGTAGTAAATAATGTACAAGGTTAAAATACACACCCTCCACCTATACCAATAATTGCACTAGTTATTGGGTGAAAACATGAATCGAAATTACTATTTTCTGGAAATCATGATGTGAAAAATAGTTTTCCAAAATTTTTAGCTGAAGAAATTCCTTTTTAGTTGAAAAAATGTCGTAAGATTTTGAGTGAAAATATTATTCAAACAAAAATTAGGTCTAATAAAGCATGCTAATGTGGTGAAAAAATTATTTTTACAATATTATCCCATGAGCAATCCAAATATTGACAACCAAATATCTTTTTTAGTTAAAAAACAATTTTGGTCAAAACAATTTTTTTTGTTTGAATACATTGTTTCACACACACACATATATATATATATATATATATATATGAAAAATTTCAAATGAAAATTTTTGTTTGTAATGTATTTTGGATTCTATTTAGTTCTTCTAGACTTGTGCCTAGCTTTCTCACTATTGTTTCTTTGCCTATTTTTTTTGTTGTTGATTTTTGCTTAACTTACTAGTTTGTTATTGATTTCTACCCCAATATTTCTTTACTTGTGCATTCATTGTTGATTCATTCATTCTTGGCTCATGCTTGGTTCATCATTGTTGATTTACCTTTTTTTGTTGAGTTTCTCTCAAATTATTAGTTTTTATTTATTTCTATTCAAATCATGCTAGATATATTGTTTTTTTGTTGAGTTCTTGTAGGCCTATATATTTGATGTTCAATTTTGATTAGCTCTGGACAATTTATCTTCAACTTGAATTTCTTAGCTCCTAATTGAATCGATCAAATATTTCTATATTTTCTCATTTGTTGATGAAATATAATTGGATACTACTAATATTTCTCAACATTTTCTTAACCTACTCAACTATTGGTTGGTCCACTCATTTGTTATTGAGATTTTCTCAACTTGTGAGTTTGTTGTTTATTTTATATCAACTCCTACTTATCCTACTCAAATAATTCTTAGCATGTTTTTTTCTGATTAGCCCCTATTCATCCTACTCAATTCCTACTTGACCTACTCACAATGCTACTCTTTTTCAAATCTTTATCAACATACTCATTTTTCCTACTCCTTTTCCTAGACAACATACTTCTCTTTCTCAACATGCTACTTGTAAAGAGGTATGCATCACTCTCCCTCTAAAGTGTTTATCAATAAAGGGAACAAAACAAACCTATACAACATACTTCTCTTTCTCAACATGCTACTTGTAAAGAGGTATGCATCACTCTCCCTCTAAAGTGTTTATCAATAAAGGGAACAAAACAAAATTGATATTAGTTCACTCCCAATGAATTCTTGTGACGAGAATTGGTTTAAGAATTAGTAAATAGTCAATTTCGAATAAACTACATCTTTCAATTTAAATCAAAATCATTCAATCTTCTTGACATTGCAACAAAACCCCATTCATGTTAAATACACAAGTGTAGAGGATTATTGATTTTGTTTCAATTTTGTTAATTTTTGATATGCATTTCTTATTTTATTAATACAAATTAATGTTTTCATTTCTTGTAGTATGAAATTTTGTTTCAATTTTGCTAATTTATTTAGCCTTGTAGTTTTCTTAAATTTGACACTAAAAATTACTAGGTTGTATAATCAATAGTAAGTTACTAAGTTGTATAGTAAATAGTTTTTCCCTAGCTAACATGGAATACTAAAAATAATAGTCAAAATAATTGATAATTTAGCATTGATCTATGCATAAAGTTATATTTAAAAATGCAATATAACATGAATACTAAATATTAAGTGAAAAGTTGTTTAAAAAACAAACAAACAATAGTGTTACTTAGTCTAAGAATAATAGATAATTATCCATATGTTTAAAGTCATTGTGCTTTCATTGTTACTTAGTCTAATAATAATATATAATTATCAATATGTTTAAAGTCATTGAGCTTTTAGAGTAATACTTGGTAGAATTAAGAAATTATATATATAGAGTAAGGTTTCATTTATGGAAGTTGAACTATTTTAATTAAAGAGGCTTTTTAAACACAATTTGCCTAAGATGTTTAAACAAATATGTACATTTCTACTCAAATGAATCGTAATATATAAAAAGAAGAGTTGAAAATGTTTTTTGTTATTTTTCATAACGAATAAAAGAGATATTAATTAATTTGGTATGTTTCAATATGATTGTGTCTAACATTTATAAAATTTATAATGATATTTAATATCAAGTTATAAAAAAAAAAAAAAAACTAAAAAACTATTAACAATAAAAATAAAAATAATATACTAAAATGTTAAACAAACTTTAACTATTTCCCTATAATGCCACAAACATGACCATTCTATCTAACCCTTTCTTACAAAGTTTTGCCAATGACTAAATTACAACTTGCCCATATGTTTTTTCCTCTAATGTCACAAACATGGGCATTCTATCTAACCCTTTCTTACAAAGTTGTGCCAATGACTAAATTACAACTTGCCCATATGTTTTATTATATGAAGGTGTGTAACCTTTATATGTTTTAAGTAATTTCTTGTAAGGGAGTTTTAAGTCCACTATTTCAATTAATTCTTTTTAAATAAGAGACAAAATATACAAGAACATATATATTAAAATATAAGAATTGATAACTAAAAACATAATAATAGATAAACATATATAAGAATATAAATATGATATACTTAACTTCAAATAATAATAATTGAATAATTGAGTTATACTATGAGATCAGAATATTGAAGTTGTTGATCAAGTTATTAATGATTATATGGATGACGATAGCGTTAGTGATACAAATCAAGAAGATGATATACATAGATTGATCCAAGACACATTTGATCGAATGGATGAGGACAACCAGGATGATAGTCATGATATTGATCCTCTACTTGAGAAGTCACATCAACCTCTTTATGAAGGCTCAACAACAAATCTTCTATCTGCTATATTTTTTTTGGTGAACTTGAAGGTTTTGAATTATTTATCAAACACATGACTCACATAGATACTACGGTATTTAATTTGTTAATTATTTATTCCTGCATGTTCACAAATACTTAAAAGGTTCAATTTTTCCCTATATTTCTATTGTTTTATAATTTGTAAAGTATGGATGCGATATTGATGATTAATATTTTTTACATTGACATATTGTTTTGAATTTTGTAGATTGTTAGGTGAATTTCTATTACCAACGTCAAATATTTTTCCATGCACATATCGAGAAATATTTGTGATTATGAAAGAAATTGGAATGGAGTATCAAGCTATTGATGCATGTCCTAATGATAATATCATATAATATGGACAATATGCATTAGAAAATGAATTCCTACAGTGCCAAATAAGTAGATATTGAACCGATAAAGTGTCAAAAAAGGTGCCTCACAAAGTTCTTCATTATATTCCAATAATTCCACGTTTCCAGCAGTTGTTCAGGTGTGTAATGATCCCAAGCCAAATTCTTTCTTGGAATCACTAACTACTACTAATTTATTGAGTTTTTAAGTGTATACAAGATTCATCAACACATGGAGATCACAATATATTGAAGATGTAGAAGCACAAGAAAAGATCTGACCTTTTTATTATGAGCAATGTAAGATCAATACAATAGATGGCCGATCTGGCATAAACCTTAGATGGCCGTACAAGCAATAGATATGAGCTGCTACAAAATGCTCCCGATAATACAAAATGAGCCTCCAAAGGCTAGATATATAATGAAGACTAAATCAAGCAGATCTGAGTCGTACTAATGCTCAACCTCCAAGCTGGAAAGTGCCATGTCCTGCTAGAATGCTGAAGCCCTGAATAATTCTACCCTGCTACCAAAAGTGTCCAATCATCCCGAGAAATATGCCAAATGATAGATCGGGCAACTGCAAGGAAAACCCAGATGTCCAAATTCCCAAATCCACTCTCGAAATCCGTAGATCTGAATTCTCCACTGAATGTTGTGCCCCACTCGATGACTGAAACCCTAGCTGGTTTGACCCTGATGAAGGAGATCTCCAAATGATCTGAAACTCTACAAGAATATAGATCGGGTGATGGTAAGAACAACCCATATGCCCAAATCTCCAAGATCCCTCTCAATCGTTGTAGATCTGAAATCTCCACTGAATGGTGCGGCCCACTGGATGAATGAAACCCTAGCAGGTTCGACCCTGATGAAGGAGGCCTCCAAATGCTTTGAAACTCTCCAAGAATATAGATCGGGCTATGAGAATCCCATGGGAGAAGTTTCAGGCTCAGATCTCAAGAAGATCTCCCTAGATCTAAGTTTTACTGAATCACAGGATGTCCCCTATGGCTCCGAGACGTCCCAATCTGCAGACAAATGTAGAATGATCATAACCCTCCAGAAAATCCATCAAACTGATGGTCATTCCCCTGCAAACAAAACCAAACTGTTGGAATGGCCCTAGGCCCTCAAGATAAGCTGGATCGAACCTCCATCGATAAACTGGCCCTGAGACTAGAATGGTGTGGAGGAGTCTTTCATCCCCGAGACCAAGCTGTGGAACAAGGTGAGTGGATATTTCACCACTGAGTTGCTCCCAAGGGTTTGTACAACAAAACCCCCAAACTAAATGCTCAAGAGCAATAGCAAATGCTAATCCAAAACCAGAATGAATAATAGGTGCACCCCAGCCTCTAATCTTCTATTCTTCTATTGAGTTATCTATTACTCCTTTATCCTTTCCCTTTCTTAATTCAACTTAAAAATATAACTTTTAACTTCTTGACTTTCCCCCCTTTTAGTGTGAGACTATGACCTAGTGGGGGTGCCTAGGCCACTGAGTCTCCTCCTCACCTCTCTAAGAGGTGGGGGGCATTACAGTCTCCCCTGCTTGAAATTGCTTGTCCTCAAGCAATTCCAAACCTGCTTCTCTAACCATGTGCTCCTGCTCCCAAGTGGCATCCTCAATGGGTAAATCGTTCCACCTGATGAGATACTCCTTGATGCTTCGGTTTCAAAGCCTCTTCTCTCGGACTTCTAACATCTCCTCTGGAATCAAAACAAGTTGTCCCTCGTCATCCATGGGAGGTAATGCTTCAATAGGCCTAACATGTTGACCGAGGGCTTTCTTAAGGCATGAGACATGGAAGATGTTGTGAATTTTGCTACCCTATGGAAGCTCCAGCTCATAAGCTACTACTCCTATCCTCCTACTGACTCTGTAAGGTCCAAAGAAACGTGGCTACAATTTCTCCACTCTGCTTCTTTTAATGGAGGCCTGCCTGTATGGTTGCAACCTCAAATAGACTAAATCACCAACCTCAAAGGTACGATCAACTCTGTGCTTGTCTGCTTGGACCTTT
>JZKD02S0123624.1:242628-264911 GCA_000966675.3 Picea glauca
TGTAACTGTTTCTTCTCTATGTAGATTGTCCTATAGGACCTCGTAGGAATTTCTGTCTCCACTCTATTGATATCCTATATACCTACACAAACAACCACAAGAAAAAGAGGGAAACATTTCATCAGAGGCATTAATATGTCCAGGGTAAGTTTCAAAGTCTTGCAAAGAGTTATCTTATAGGTTGAAAGTGAGTTTAGCAGGAAGGGAGTTTAGGTGACGATGAGTAAAAGTATCACTTCATGAAACATATTCCCCAACATGAATCTAATAAAATTTTGGGTTGTAGAGGCATTTGATCAACCTATGTGGCCGCATTTCATCCCCATCAGGCCAGTCAGGAAAGGTTTTCGTACTCAAATATTACTATACACCCACTCTATATATCGACCTAGCTCATCCTCATTTCCTTTTAACTTTCTTGGTCAAATTTTAAAGGAAAAAACTATTAAAAGACATTGTACTAGGGATAGAGTACATTATGGGCAATAATGACCTATGAATGGTGCCAATCTTGAATTTTTTTCAAAATGTTTCTGTATGCACTAAAATTTGACATGGATAGACTTTTTACATGCCTTCACGATATGGGAGGGTTTCCAGACTCGAAAATCACTCACACACCCACTCTTTATATTCATCGTTTGTTTCTTTCAAAACAACATCATGCCAATTAGGCCCATGATTTTGGTCATTTTGAGAAGAAGGAAATGGATGAAATTTCGTATTTAAATAATGATTTTTTATTAATATTATTTATGGAGAAAAAAAGTTCTTAGATGAGAGAAAAAAACAAAGACAAGAAATAACTGATATTAAAGATTATGTGATTAATCAAGTACTTCTTTATCGACGTTATTGCATTCACTTCCAGTACTAGATGCATGGACATCATGCGTCTCGATCGTATTTTGAAGGAAAAAACTAAAATACATTGGATTAGGGATAGCGTACATGATGGGGAAAAATAACTTGTGAATGGGGCCAATGTTGAAATTATTTCAAATTTTTTCTATATTCACTAAAATTTGACATGGATAGATTGGATGAGACAAACTTTTGGTGATATGGGACTATTGGGAAATCACAAAGATTGTGGATCTACTCTAAGAATTAGTTGAACTAGATCATGTAAGAGGCAATGTTCATGAATATGATATCGATGCTGAATTTATCGAAACTAACATCGATGATGACGATGAAGATATGGCCAATCCTTACAATGTTGAATCTAGATCGGATGATACATATGTGGAATTGGATGGAGAAGATGATCAATTACATTGAAGTATATGAGGTATGCCTTCATATATATATATATATATATATATATATATATATATATATATATATATATATATATAACTGTCTTGTATTGGTATGTTGTATAAATTAATGTTCAAGTTTAATTATGTCATTTTTTAGTATGTCCATATATGTTGTAGGAGACATTTATTAATTATGAAAAAACAACACATTCATTTATTTGAATGTAAATAGATTTTTTTTAGGTTTTAGGGAATTGAGAGTGACGTGAGGGAGGGTGGGGAAATGTGATCTTCCATCTTCACGTGGTTGGCCCCATTCAATAGAGAATATTAAACAATTCTTGAAACTAAGAGAAGCTCGGCAAGGTTAATGCACAACTATGCTTATTTCACCTAGTTCATTATTATATAATATTTAATAACTCAAAAATAAGGCATGCTTGCTCATGTACTTGAAACCAATGCATATAAATGACATGTGAATGGGACCAACGTTGAAATATTTTCAATTTTTGCTTGTATCGACTGAAATTTGACATAGTTAGACTATACACATGCATTGATGGTATGCGATGGTTTCTAGACTCAAACATGACATGCACATACAATTCGACAATTAAACAAGAATCCTATAGAATAATTAATGTGAATGGGGATAATGTTCAATTTGTTTTTAATTTTTTCTTGTATGAATGAAATTTCATGACATGTTAGGACAACACACATGAATTGATGGTATGGGAGGGTTTCTGGACTCAAACATAACTCAAAAAAAGAATTCGACAATCAAATATTCTTTGGTCATTCTATAAAAACCCAAAAATAAGGCGCATCTGCTCATGTAATTGACCTCGCTTATTAGTGACATGTGAATGTGGTGCAGACCCCCCGAACCCTCGGGTCGAGGTCTGCGTGGGATCTCTCTAAATATGCCATTTGAGTCTAATTGACTCTTTGGTTTCCCATCGGGGAATACCTTTCACACAAAACAGTGTATCCACAGGTCCTTATGAGTGTGCCATGCGATCAAACATGAAGAATCAACTGAAATCTCCTGACCAGAAATAGGATCGCTCCCTTTGCTAATTTTGAACTTCGGGTATCGTGACTTCGCAAGTCCTCTTGTTGAGTTTCCAACTCTTCAACTGTCAAAACACCAAAAAGTTGATTCGCCAAAATTGTTGGTCATATCCTCCTCCACATCCGTATCACGTTTCACGATTTCAGGAATATTGGAACAAAGACCCCTACCTCTTGTCCGCGAAAGTGCTGAAATGACGAATCCTGACACGTTACCAAATGTTGTCTCCCCAACAGACTTCTCACCGATTCGGAATCTCGCACTTCACGACTTTGCAAATTCTGATGCAAGGCTCTCGGATTTCCAACCTACGGAACCCTGAAAATAGTCAACGGAGCTTGATTCCACCTGGCGACAAGTACGCCACCTGTCACTTCACTACCCTCTATCTCTGACACAGATTCCTCTATCCCTTCAAAGCTCTGAACTTTGAAATGAGAGTTCACAAGAGATCTGATGGATCTCATTGGCTTGGATCCAACAGCCTTATTTCTCCTGAGATAATAATTTGACAAGCCCTCACTTTCACTCCCCTTGCTCCTCTGCCAGATCTAACGCCTCTCGGATTTTCAGTACTTCTCCATGGAGAATTTTGTCATTCGTTCCTTCCTTGACAAATTTTGCGAAATGAACAAGATATTACTTCGTTAGAACTTATCCACCTGCAAAGCAACTTCACTTCACCTCCCTTTGAAGTATTTCGATCTCTTTATTCTTTTGAATTATTCAAAGGCGCTACCCCTTCTAAGATTTCTTTGCAATTTCGAGTCTTCAAAAAGACTCCTGCACGCACTCCTTGCATAAATCCCTCAAATACTTTTAAGTATTTGAATTCTCAACTTTGTGCACCCTCCTGCAACAACAGTCCTTCAATTCACCCCTTGGTTGATAAGTTCTAAGATTTCAACCAGCCTGCGCACACCTTGCATGGATTCTATGCTTCACGTGCACTTCTGTGGGAATGAGAAGAACAATATCTCTCCTGATCTTTTAGAGATAAACTTTGAACCCTGTCGATGCACTCCTTGCAGATGATTTCACTGCACTCCTTGCAGGAACTTCTCTCACTCAGGTAGAGAAACAATTGAAACTCATTCTCTCTCTCTCTCTCATATTTCAAACATTCAACATGAAATCATACATACACACACTATTAAAGAAAATGCATAAACAGAGAGAATAAACAACTGTAACCATACCATTCACCATGTAAAGATAGAAAACATCATAACACCATCAGTTTGATTCAAAGCTCCATATATTAATTCAAAGCTTTTGTACATGGAGTTTTCTATATCTCTCTCCTTCTTCTATGCTTAATGATACAATGCTCTAATGTTACAATGATACCATGGTGAGGGTGTCTATAGTTGGTTTTCCCTCCTACGCTCCTAAACTGTCTAATCTTCATTCAAACCTACCTACTTTCATTTACTACACATAAATGCCTCTACCTTCTACAGATGAGAGTGAATCGCTCATGATATGTTTACAATATCTAAGTATTCCTTTAGCTCATTACATTAATATCAATGCATTTATTTCGAAACATTCCAAAATAATTTTGCAACAGGCTGAAATGTGTTGGCACTTGTCCCATCTCTCTTCTTCCTTCACGCTCGCTTGGGTGCTAACGATGCTCTTGCATCATACTCCCTCGCTTGAAAATTTTCATGAACTCCTGTTCATGAGCTCTTGCACAGTCTGTCCATGCTTATGAATTTCTTATTCATTTTCTGAGCTGACATATTCAACTGGATGTCCCTTCCACTTGACCAAGTATTCAAAACGCTCCTTCCTCCTGCTCTTTTTGCTGACTCTCTTGTCAATTATGCTTTCTATCTGTGGCTTTTCAGCTACAGGAATTTGTTTGGTCCACTGAACCTTTGTCTATTCATTCTCTTCTCCTACTTCTCCAGCTTTGTAAGGGTACAAATCTGCAACATTAAATATCGGTGAAATTCTGATCCCATCGAGTAATTCAATCTCATATACGTTTGCCCCAAATTTCTTCATGACTTTGCATGGTCCAATCCTTTTCATTTTCAGTTTATTATATGTTCCTCTTGGGAACCTCTCCTTCCTTAGATGTGCAAGAATCAGATCACCGACTTCAAATTGAAGTTCTCGACTATGTTGATCTGCCCTGCGCTTGTATTCTTGACTCAAACTTTTCAATCGTTCCTTGACTCGGCTATGAAGCTCCTTCATTGCTTCTGCAAAATCCTCTACACTAGCACTCCTGAATTCAGCTTGTTCCGAATATTTCAATTCAAAAACTCCTCTTAGCTGCATTCCATATACAATTTGGAATGGACTCTGCCCTATGCTTCTATTGATTGAATCATTATAAGAAAATTTCGCCTGTGGTAGAATGTGGTCCCACTAACTATGGTGTTCAGTCACTAGGCTCCTTAATAAATTTCCCAAGCTTTTGTTTACAACTTCTGTCTGCCCATCCGTCTGGGGATGATAAGCTGAGCTAAAAGACAAGCTTGTCCCCAGCTTCTTCCATAAAGTCCTCCAGAAATTTCCCATGAACTTGGTATCTCGATCAGAAACTATACTCCTTGCCAAGCCGTGAAGTCTGACGACTTCTTTAAAAAACAGGTTCACAATATGAGTTGCGTCGCTAGTTTTCTGGCATGGTATGAAATGTGCCATTTTTTAAAATCTGTCTACCACCACAAAAATTGAATCACATCCTCTTTGTTTCCTTGGCAGTCCCAATCTAAAATCCATGCTCACTGCATCCCATGACCTCTCTGATATGGGTAATGGTTGGTATAACCCTGTGTTTTGCCTTTTTCCTTTTGTGTGCTGACAAATCCTACATCTGTCCAAAAATTTCTTAACATTTGTCTTCATCCCTGGCCAAAAATATGAGCCATTCAACTTCGAGAACGTCTTATCATGACCGAAGTGTCCGACTAATCCTCCACTGTGTTTTTCCTTCAGCAGATTCTCCCTCATGGAGCATTTTGGAATACATAATTGATTGCCCCTAAATAATAATCCATCCTGGATCATATATAATGTCCACTGGCTTCTGTCCCTAAGAATTGGATTCTCAGATACCACATATTCCTCTTTAAAATCTGGGTCATCTCTGTACATTTCTTTGAGGTTATCAAAACCCAAAGTTTTGACTCTAAATTCCTGCATAAGCAAACATTTCCTGCTTAAAGCATCAACAACTTTGTTAGCGGTTCCAGAAATATGATTAATCACAAAAGTAAAATTCTGCATGTATTCAACCCATTTAGCATGCTTTTGGTTCAACTTTTCTTGTTGAGTCATGAATTGCAAAGAATGATTGTCACTGTACAAAACAAACACTTTAGGAACCAAATAATGTCTCCATTTCTTTAGCACTTGTATGAAAGCATAAAATTCCTTGTCATATGTTGAGTATTTAATCTTCACTTCATTAAATTTCTTGTTGAACTATGCAACTGGCCTATCGTCTTGGCTCAAGACCACTCCTATTGCAAACCCACTCGCGTCACACCTGAACTAGAATGTCTTGCTAAAATACGACATAACCAGAATTGGCTGCTCAGTGATCTTTTTCTTCAACAAATTGAAGCTCTCCTTTGCTTCCTCTGTCCAATGAAAATATTTATGTCTTTTCTTCACTGTATCCATCATCGATGCGCTAATCCCACTAAAATTTTGGATGAATTTCTTGTAGAAACTAGTTAAACCATGGAAGATTCAAACTTCAAACACACTTTTCGATGATGTCCAATTCTTAATTGCATTCACCTTTTCTAGATCCATCTTCAACTCATTTGCAGAGCTAAAAAAACCCAAATAAATGAGTTTTGTTCTCATAAATGATGACTTCTTCATATTTATCAACAATTTATCTTGCTGTAATCTCCTCATCACTGTAGCTAAATGCTTCAAGTGTTTTGTTTCTGTCTTTCTGAAAATCAATATATCGTCAAGATATCCAATGACGAATTTCCCTATAAACTCCTTCAGGACTTCATTCATCAATCTCATGAACGTACTAGGCGCATTTGTTAATCCAAATGGCATAACAAGCCATTCATACAACCCTTCATTCATATTGAATGCTTTCTTCCATTCATCACCTTCTCTCATACGAATTTGATGATATCCTCTTTTCAAATCAGTATTTGAAAAGAATCTTGCTCCACTCAAGCAATCCATCAAGTCATCCATCCTTGGCAATGTAAATTTGTATCTGATGGTAATCTTATTGATTGCTCTTGAGTCTATACACATCCTCCATCCTCCATCTTTCTCTGGAATGAACATTGTTGCAACAACGCATGGACTCAAGCTCTCTCTAACCAATCCTTTGTCCATTAAATCTTGGACCTGTCTCTTGACTTCTTCATTCTCCTATGGCATCAACCTGTATGTTGCGTTGTTTGGTAAACTAGCTCCAATTATAAGATAAATGTGATGACTTATACTCCTTATAGATGGCAACGAACAAGGTAGTTCGCCCACTACTATATCAGCGAACTCTTTCAACAACTTCTAGATTTCTTTTGGTAAATCATCTACTCTTGTACTAGTCAAAACAATTCTAGGCTTCCTGACCACAACAAATTGTGTTTTTTCCTTCTTCTTAACCTCATTAAGAAGTTCCTTCCCACTCATGAGAATTATAGTGTTGCTTGTCTCTATTGTCACCTCTTTATCCTTGATTAGCAACAACATGTGTGTTCTCCCATTTTTCTCCAAGGTGTATGTTTTCTTTCTCCCATCATGAACTACATTTCTGTCATATTTCCATGGTCTACCTAGTAATAGATGACAAACATCCATGGGAATGACATCACATAATATTTCATCCTTATATCCTCCTATTTTAAACTCAACTGAACATTGTTTAGTGACATTTACCTGATGTCCTTTTTGTATCCATGAAACTTTGTATGGGCTTGGATGTACGATAGTCTCCAGCTCCAACTTTTATACCATTTTTGTAGAAATAAGATTGTCTGTGCTACCACTGTCCACTATAACCTTGCATACTTTGTCTTTGGTTTTGCAAGCAGTCTGAAACAGAATGTTCCTTTGGGCTGGGTTCTCTGCCTCCTTCTCTAGAATTAAGAGAACTTTCCTCATCATTAAGGATCTTTTTCCCTCAGTATCTTCTGCCTCAACATTAGGTCCTTGAGCTTCGGCAATGTGAGTTTCAACACCATATTTCTTCCTCTCTGGACACTCATAAGATTTATGTCCATTTTTCCCATAGACAAAACATTTCACTTCACCTCCTTCACCTCTTCCTCTTCCTTTGGTATGAGGAAAAGTATTTCTATCAGCATACTATCCTCTCTATGAGATTCCTCCTCTCTCATGTTGAGTTTGAGGTTTCTTCCCCTCTTATTAAGGTTTCTGAGTTCTGTCTTGGGAAATTGTCTTGCCTCTGGCTTGACTTCTGCCTCGACCTCTTTTACCTTGTTCTCGGCTCAGCTTTTCTTCAGCTTTCAGAGCCATCTGATAAGAATCTTCTACATTTCGAATGATCATCATGCTCATATTTTCTTGGATGTCATATCACAGACCATTCATGTACCTGACAACCTTTTCATCATTACTTTCTTGATGACCTGCTTTGATGTTGATCTTGTAAAATTCCTTAGTGTATTCTTTCAGTGTCATCAGTTTCTGTCTCAAATTATGCATCCTCCGAAACAAAGTGATTTGATAATGCTTGGGTATGAATTTGGCTTTCATATTCGCAACCATTCTATCCCAACTCTTGATTTTCTTCTTGCCTTTGCAACGTTTGTTAGCCTGCAGTTCATCCCACCATAATGTTGCATGCCCTTTAAGTCTTGTGACAACATGTTTGACCTTCTTGTCTTCCTCAACATCCCCATAGTCAAAGTATTAATCCCGAGTTCTAATCCAATCTAGAAGCTCTTCAACATCTAGGTTCCCTTCATACACTGGAATGTCCATTTTTTCCCTGACACCTATCCTTGCAATAGCCCTGAATTGGAGTTCATCTACATCATCTTCGACTGCACATTCTTCTCCATACCCAACTTTATTTTCACTTTCAGCCTCCCTAATATCCTCAGCATCAACTTTGCACCTCTGTGTTGTCTCCATGGCATCAAGCCTGGCATGTAGTTTTTGCATTTCCCTTTCCACTGCTGGATCAGGCATTGGTCTATCTCTTCTTCTCAGTGGCATGGATGAAAATTTCTATTTTATCTGCTACAGAAAGCAAATAAATCTTTCTATGCTTTTGATACCATAATGAAGTGTACCAGAGTACTCTTATTCCTCCTTGCTTCCTCTGCCTAAAATATACAAACAGAGTAAATCTCTGATACTATGTTGATACAGACCCCCCGAACCCTCGGTTCGAGGTCCACACAGGATTTCTCTAAATCCGGCCTTTGAGTCTAATTGACTCTTTGGTTTCCCCTCGGGGAATACCTATCACACACAACAATGTATCCACAGGTCCTTATGAGTGTGCCACACAATCAAACATGAAGCATCAACCCAAATCTCTTGACTAGAAATAGGATCGTGCCCTTCGCTAATTCGAAAATTCGGGTCTCGCGACTTCGCAAGTCCTCTTTCTGAGTTTTTGGATCTTCAACTGTCGAAACCCTAAAATGTCGATTTGTCAAAATTATTGGCCGCATCCTCCTCCATAGTTGTATCGCATTTCAAGATTTCAGGAATCTCAGAACAAAGACCCCTACCTCTTGTCTGTGAAAGTGCTGAATAGCTGAATCTTGACACATTACCAAATGTTGGCTCCCCAACAGACTTCTCGCCGATTCAGAATCTCACACTTCACAAATTCATGAATTCTGATGCAAGGCTCTCGACTTTCTACCTGGTGACAAGTACACCACCTGTGCTCTGAACTCTGAAATGACAGTTCATGAGAGACCCGACGACTCTCGTTGGCTTGGATCAAACGGCCCTATTTCTCTCGAGCTAATAATTTGACAAGGCCTCACTTTAACTCCCCTTGCTCCTCTGCCAAATCTAACAGCTCTAAGATTTTCGGTACTTTTCCATGGAGAATTTGATCTGTTCGTTCCTTCCTTGACAAGTTCTACGAAATGAAAAAGATATTCCTTCGGCGGAACTTATCCACCTGCAAAGAAACTTCACTTTGCCTCCCTTTGAAGTATTTCAGTCTCTGTCTTCTTTTGAAGTATTCAAAGGCGCTACCCCTTCTGAGCTTTCTTTGCAATTTTGAGTCTTCAAAAAGACTCCTGCACACACTCCTTGCAACAATACCTCAAATACTTTTAAGTATTTGAATTCTCGACTCTGTGCACACTCCTGCAACAATAGTCCTTCAATTCACCCCTTGGTTGATAATTTTTGAGCTTTTAACTAGCCTGCGCACACCTTGCATGACGTTTATGCTTCACCTGCACTTCTGTAGGAATGAGAAAAATAGTATCTCTCTTGAGCTTTCAGAGATAAACTCTGAACCTTGTCGACACACTCCTTGCAGAAGATTTCACTACACTCCTTGTAGGAGCTTCTCTCACTCAGGTAGAGAAACAATTGAAACTCATTCTCTCTCTCTCTCTCATATTTCAAACATTCAACATGAAATCATACATACACACACTATTCAAGCAAATGCATAACCAGAGAGAATAAACAATTGTAAGAATACAATTCACCATGTAAAGACAAAAAACATCATAACACCATGAGTCTGATTCAAAGCTCCATATATTAATTCAAAGCTTCTGTACATGGAATTTTCTACAACTCTCTGCTACAACTCTCTCCTTCTTCTATGGTTAATGATACAATTCTCTAATGTAAAAATGATAATAAGGTGAGGGTGTCTATAGTCAGTTTTTTATATTACACTCCTAAACTTTCTAATCTTCATTCAAACCTACCTACTTTCATTTAATACGCATAAATGACTCTACCTTCTATAGATGAGAGAGAATCTCTCATGATCTGTTTACGATATCTAAGTACACCTTTAGCTCAATACATTAATATCAATGCATTTATTTCGAAACATTCCAAACTACTTTTGCAACGGGCTGAAATGTGTTGGTACTTGTCCTAGTTGTATTCTGCCTTCACGCTCACTTGGCTACTGACGATGCTCCTGCATCATACTCCCTCTCTTGAAAATTTTCATGAACTCCTATTCATGATCTCTTGCACATTCTATCCATGCTTATGAATTTCTACTTCATTTTCCCAGCTGGGATCTTCAACTAGATTTCCCTTCCACTTGACCAAGTATTCAAAATACTCCTTCCTCCTGGTCTTTTTGCTGACTCTCTTGTCAATTATGCTTTCTATCTGTGGATTTTTAGCTATAGGAATTTGTTTGGTCGACTGAACCTCTGTCTGTTCATTCTCTGCTCCTTCTTCTCTAGCTTTGTAAGGGTACAAATCTGCAACATTGAATATCGGTGAAATTCCGATCCCATCGGGTAATTCAATCTCATATGCGTTTGCCCCAAATTTCTTCATGACACTGCATGGTCCAATAGTTTTCATTTTTAGTTTATTATATGTTCCTCTTGGTAACCTCTCCTTCCTTAAATGTGGAAGAATCAGATCACTGACTTCAAATTGAAGTTCTCGCTTGTGTTTATCTGCCTTGCGCTTGTATTCTTGACTCGAACTTTGCAATTGTTCCTTGACTCAGCTATGAAGCTCCTTCATTGCTTCTGTAAAATCCTCTGCACTAGCACTCTTGAATTCATCTTGTTCTGAATCTTTCAATTCAGAAACTCCTCTTGGCTGCATTCCATATACAATTTGTAATGGAATGTTCCCTGTTCTTTTATTGATCGAATCATTATAAGAAAACTCCGCCTGTGGCAGAATGTGGTCCCACTAACTGTGGTGTTCAGTCACTAGGCTCCTTAGTAAATCTTCTAAGCTTCTGTCTGCCCATTTGTCTGAGGATGATAAGCTGAGCTAAAAGACAAACTTGTCCCCAACTTCTTCCATAAAGTCCTCCAGAAATGTACCACGAACTTGGTATCTCGATCAGAAACTATACTCCTTTGCAAGCCGTGAAGTCTGACGACTTCTTTGAAAAAGAGGTTCACAATATGAGTTGTGTCGTTGGTTTTCTGGCATGGTATGAAATGTGCCATTTTTGAAAATCTGTCTACCACCACAAAGATTGAATCATGTCCTCTTTGTGTCCTTGGCAGTCCCAATATAAAATCCATGCTCACTGCATCCCACAACCTCTTTGGTATGGGTAATGGCCGGTATAACCCTATGTTTTTCCTTTCTCCTTTTGTGTGCTGACAAATCCTACATCTATCCTTATCCTTGGTCAAAAATATGAGCCATTCAACTTTGAGAATGTCTTATCATGACCGATGTGTCCGACCAATCCTCCATTGTGTTTTTCCTTCAGCAGATTGTCCCTCATGGAGCATTTTGGAATACATAACTGATTGCCCCTAAATAATAATCCATCCTGGATCATATATTCGGTCCACTTGCTTCTACCCCTGAGAATTGGATTCTCAGATGCCACATAAACCTCTTTAAGATCTGGGTCATCTCTGTACATTTCTTTGAGGTTATCAAAACCCAATGTTTTGACTCTAAATTCCTGCATAAGCAAACATTTCTTGCTCAAAGCATCAACAACTTTGTTAGCAGTTCTAGAAATATGCTTAGTCACAAAAGTAAAATTATGCATGTATTCAACCCATTTAGCATGCTTTTGGTTCAACTTGTCCTATTGAGTCACGAATTGCAAAGCATGATTGTCACTATACAAAACAAACTTTTAGAAACCAAATAATGTCTCTGTTTCTTAAGCGCTTGTATGACATCATAAAATTCCTTGTCATATGTTGAGTATTTAATCTTCGCTTCATTCAATTTCTCACTGAAGTATGCAACTAGCCTATCATCTTGGCTCAAGACTACTCCTATTACAAACCCACTCACGTCACACCTGACCTGGAATGCCTTGCTAAAATCTGACAGAACCAGAATTGGCTACTCAATGATCTTTTTCTTCAACAGATTGAAGCTCTTCTCTCATTCCTCTGTCCAATGAAACGATTTGTGTCTTTTCTTCACCGTATCCATTATCGGTCCACTAATCCCCCAAAAATTTGGATGAATTTCCTATAGAAACTAGCTAAACCATGGAAGCTTCAAACTTTAAACACACTTTTTGGCGATGTCCAATTCTTAGTTGCATTCACCTTTTCCGGATCCATCTTCAACTCATTTGCAGAGATAACAAAACCCAAATAAATGAGTTTTGTTCTCATAAATGATGGATTCTTCATATTTATCAACAATTTCTCTTGATGTAATCTTCTCATCACTGTAGCTAAATGCTTCAAGTGTTCTATTTCTGTCTTGCCGAAAATCAATATATCTTCAAGCTATATGATGACGGATTTCCCTATGAACTCCTTTAGGAATTCATTCATCAATCTCATGAAAGTACTAGGCACATTTGTTGACCCAAATGGCATAACAAGCCATTCATACAACCCTTCATTCATCTTGAATGATGTCTTCCATTCATCACCTTCTCTCATATGAATTTGATGATATCCGCTTTTCAAATCAATCTTTGAAAAGAATCTTGCTCCACTCAAGCAATCCATCAAGTCATCCATCCTTGGCAATGGAAATCTGTATTTGATGGTAATATTATTGATTGCTCTTGAGTCTGTACACATTCTCTAGCCTCCATCTTTCTTTGGGCTAAGAACTATTGGAACAACGCATGGACTCAAGTTCTCTCTAACCAATCCTTTGTCCATTAAATCCTGGACCTATCTCTTGAATTCTTCATTCTCCTGTGGGGTCAACCTATATTCTTCTTTGTTTGGTAAACTAGCTCCAGGTATAAGATCAATGTGATGACTTATACTCTTGATTGGTGGCAATGAACAAGGTAGTTCATCCACTACTATATCAGTGAACTCTTCTAGAAACTTTTGGATTTCTTCTGGTAAATCATCTACTCTTGTACTGGACAAAACAATTCTAGGCTTCCTGACCGCACCAAATTGTGTGTCTTCCTTCTTCTTAACCTCATTAAGAAGTTCTTTCCCACTCATGCGAAGTACAATGTTGCTTGTCTCTGTTCTCACCTCTTTATCATTGATTGTCAACAACATGTGTGTTCTCCCATTTTTCTTCAGGGTGTATCTGTTCTTTCTCCCATCATGAACTACATTTCTGTCATATTTCCATGGTCTACCTAGCAATAGATGACAAACATCCATGGGAATGACATCACATAATCTTTCATCCTTATATCCTCCTATTTTAAACTCAACTAAACATTGTTTAGTGACATTTACCTGATGTCCTTTTTGTAGCCATGAAACTCTGTATGGGCTTGGATGTACAATAGTCTCCAGCTCCATTTTTTCTACCATTTCTTTAGAAACGAGATTTTTTGTGCTACCACTATCCACTATAACCTTGCATACTCTGTCTTTGGTTTTGCAAGCAGTCCTAAATAGACTGTTCCTTTGGGTTGGGTTCTCTGCCTCCTTCTATGGCATTAAAAGAACTTTCCTCATCATTAAGGATCTTCCGCCCTCAACATCTTCTACCTCAACATTTCATCCTTGAGCTTCGACAATGTGAGTTTCACCACCATCTTTCTTCCTATCTAGACACTCATAAGATTTATGTGTGTTTTTTCCACAAACAAAACATTTCACTTCACCTCCTCGGCCTCTTCCTCTTCCTATGGTATGAGGAAAAGTATTTCTATCAGCATACTATCCTCTCTGTGAGCTTCCTCCTCTCTCATGCTGAGTTTGAGGTTTCTTCCCCTCTTCTTGAGGTTTCTGAGTTCTGTCTTGGGAAATTGTCTTGCCTCTGGCTTGACCTCTGCCTCAACCTCTTTGACCTTGTTTTTGGCTCAACTTTTCTTCAGCTTTCAGAGTCATATGATAAGCATATTCTACATTTTGAATGATCATCATGCTCATCTCTTCTTGGATGTCATATCACATACCATTCATGTACCTGGCAACCTTTTCACCATCGCTTTCCCGATGACCTGCTCTAATGTTTATCTTGTAAAATTCCTCAGTGTATTCTTTCACTATCATCAGTTTCTGTCTCAAATTGCACATCCTCCAAAATAGAGTGATTTGATAATCCTTGGGTATGAATTTGGCTTTCATCTTCGCAACCATTCTATCCCAACTCTTGATTTTTTGATTTCCTTTGCAATGTCTATCAACCTGCAGTTCATCTCATCATAATGTTGCATGCCCTTTAAGTCTTGTGAAAATGTGTTTGACCTTCTTGTCTTCCTCAACATCCTTATAGTCAAAGTATTTATCCAGAGTTCTAATACAATCTAGAATATCTTCAACATCCAGGTTCCCTTCATACACTGGAATGTTCATTTTTGCCCTGGCACCTATCCTTGCAACAACCTTGAATAAGCGTTCATCTACAACATCTTCGACTACAAATTCTTCTCCATACCTAGCTTCATTTTCACTTTCATCCTTGTTGATATCCCCAGTGTCAACTATGTGCCTCTGTTCTGTCTCCATGCCATCAAACTTGGCACGTAGTTTGTGCATTTCCCTTTCCACTGCTGGATTAGGAATTGGTCTATCTCTTCTTCTGGGCAGCATGGATGAAAATTTCTCTTTTCTCTGCTACAGAAAGAAAATAAATATTTCTATGCTTCTGATACCATAATGAAGTGTACTAGAGTACTCTTCTTCCTCCTTGCTTCCTTTGCCTGAAATATAAAAAAAGAGTCAAGCTCTGATACCACGTTGGTGCAGACTCACCGAACCCTCAGGTCAAGGTCCATGTAGGATCGCTCTAAATATTCCCTTTGATTCAAATTGAATCTTTGGTTTCCCCTTGGGGAATACCTTTCACACACAACAGTGCATCCACAGGTCCTTATGAGTGTGCCACCTGATCAAACACGAAGCATCAACCCAAATCTCCTGACCAGAAATAGGATCGCACCCTTCGCTAATTCAGAACTTCGGGTCTCGTGATTTTGCGAGTCCTCTTGTCGAGTTTCCATCTCTTCAACTGCCGAAACCCTGAAATGTAGATTCGTTGAAATTGTTGGCCGCATCCTCCTCCACAATCGTATCACATTTTTTGATTTCAAGAATCTCGAAATGAAGACCCCTACCTCTTGTCCACGAAAGTGCCAAAATGTTGAATCCAGACACTTTAGCAAATGTTGGCTCCCCAATAGACTTATCGCTGATTCAGAATCACGCACTTCGCGACTTCATGAATTCTGATGCAAGGCTCTCAGTTTTCCAACCTATGTAACCCTGAAAACAGTCAACGAAATTTGACTCCACCTGGCGAAAAGTATGCCACCTGTCACTTCACTATCCTCTATCTCCGACAAGGATTCCTCTGCCACTTCAAAGCTCTGAACTCCCAAATGAGACTTCACGAGAGATCCAATAGCTCTCGTTGGCTTGGATCTAACGACCCTATTTCTCCTGAGCTAATAATTTGACAAGCCCTCACTTTAACTCCCCTTTCTCCTCTACCAGATCTAACGGCTCTTGGATTTTCGGTACTTCTCCATGGAGAATTCCATCCGTTCGTTCCTTCCTTGACAATTTCTACGAAATGAACAAGATATTCCTTCACCAGAACTTATCCACCTACAAAGCAACTTCACTTCATCTCCCTTTGAAGTATTTCAATCTCTGTCTTCCTTTGAAGTATTCAAAGCCGCTACCCCTTCTGAGCTTTCTTTGCAATTTCGAGTCTTCAAAAATACTCCTACACATATTCCTTGCGGAAATCCCTAAAATACTTTTAAGTATTTGAATTTTCAACTCTATTCACCCTCCTACAACAACAGTCGTTCAATTCACCCCTTGGTTGATAAGTTCTGAGCTTTCAACTAGCCTGCGCACACCTTGCACAACTTTTGTGCTTCACCTGCACTTCTTTGGGAATGTGAACAATGGTATCTCTCCTAAGATTTCAGAGATAAACTTTGAACCTTGTTGATACACTCCTTGCAGATGATTTCACTGCACTCCTTGCAGGAACTTCTCTCACTCAGGTAGAGAAACAATTGAAACTCATTCTCTCTCTCTCTCAGATTTCAAACATTCAACATGAAATCATACATAGACACACTATTAAAGAAAATGCATAACCAGAGAGAATAAACAACTATAAGCATACCATTCACCATGTAAAGACAAAAAACATCATAACACCATGAGTCTAATTCAAATCTCCATATATTAATTCAAAGCTTCTGTACATGGACTTTTCTACACCTCTCTACTATAACTCTCTCCTTCTTCTATTCTTAATGATACAATGCTTTAATGTTACAATGATACCAAGGTGAGAGTGTCTATAGTCGGTTTTCCCTCCTACGTTCCTAAACTGTCTAATCTTCATTCAAACCTACCTACTTTCATTTACTATGCATAAATTCCTCTACCTTCTATAGATGAGAGAGAATCACTCATGATCTGTTTACAATATCTAAGTACGCCTTTATCTCATTACATTAATGTCATCACATTTATTTTGAAACATTCCAAAATACTTTTGCAACGTGTTGAAATATTCTGGCACTTGTCCCAGCTGTCTTCTGCCTTCACGCTCGCTTGGTTATTGACGATGCTCTTGCATCAGAATGGGGTCAACATTGAAATGTTTTCAATTTTTTCTTGTATGTACTTAAATTTGACAAGGTTAGACTAGACGCATGAAATGACCATACGAGAGGGTTTCCAGACTAAAAAATGACTCACACAAACAATTCGACAATCAAACAATAAGCCTATAGAATAATTAATGTGAAGGTTGACAAGGCCAAAGTTTTGGGTGGCATCGCCTGCTCATGTACTTGAAACTGACGCATGTAAATGACATGTGAATGGGGCCAACATTGAATTTTTTTCAATTTGTGCTTGTATGGACTAAAATTTGACATGGTTAGACTAGAAACATGCATTGATGGTATGGGAGGGTTTCCAAACTCAAACATGACTTGCAAAAATAATTTGACAATCAAACAACAACCCTATAGAATAATTAATGTGAAGGATGAAAAGGCCACTTTTTTGGGTGGCATTTCCTTCTCATGTACTTGAAATCGAAGCATATAAATGAAATGTGAATGGGACCAACATTGAAATTTTTTCAATTTGTTCTTATATGGAGTGAAATTTCACATGGTTAGACTAGACATATGCAATGATGGTATCAGAGGGTTTTTGGACTCAAACATGACTCATACAAACAATTCGAAAATCAAACAACAAGCCTATTACCTATCATCATTAAACAAAGGTAGTTTATAAGTTCTTGGAGGAGGGGTTATATTCAAATTTATACAATGGGTAAGAAAAGGAAATGAATGAGGTGGTTTCATATAACTAAATATTGGTATGATATTGTGTATTAATCTACCTCCAAAATTACCCAATTTAAAGAACTATATGGTTATCAACTCCTGTCACCGAAGAATTGGGTCATTAAAAATGAAAGTATAAACTATTATTAATCGCTTTTAGAGTCAAATCGACTACCAAATATCTTTTAAAAGTGGGGATTATATGGTGCAATGGAGTGTAGTCTATAAGAAAAATCTGTATTCCAAACCTCAAAATGGATACTACCATATCTTGTTCAGAAGACAAAGATTATTTGTATGTTTCCTATGTGGTGTCTCAAGACCTCACACATGATGCATGAGAACCAAAGATAAATTATATAAACTAAGGTCACCCTCCGTTAATTTTATCCCTTGATTATGGCTAAGGCCATGAGAACTATATTCTCTAGAGAACCAAACAAGCTATAAGATCCATGGTCCATGACATAAGGATTCATGAGCCATGCATTGGACCATAAGCCAACATGAAAACACTATATGGGATTTTTTTGTCTTGTAAGTGGGATATTGTGGTCATTTTGAGATTTGTAACATCATGGATGTTGCTTTGGGCCTAGTCCTTAGCCTAGGTTCTAAGGCCATACTAATTACTGCTCAATATCATAGGTCATGTGTAGTGACCTAAACCAACACATAGAGCCTACATAGGGTATAATTAGATTATAAGTGAGATATGGTCACCATATTGAGGATTGGTCGATTGGGGATGTCTCTTGGTGCCCGTGTAATAGTTGAAATAAAACATATAGGGTCTAAGGTCATAAAAAAATGCTCTAAAATCTCATGGACATGTGGGGTCCCTTAGTCCATCACACATGACCTAAATAGGGAAGATATGGTTCATGAGTTCAAATTGGTGTTCATTTTAATGTGTCAGATTTTGGGTACAAATGTAATAGTGAGTCTGTACCTAGCCCCACCCATTTTTGTGAGAAAAAGTGCACACTAACACAAGCATTCCAATAGAGAGATTTAAACATTGGTGTGGCTAATGACAATAACTTATTATCATTAACCTAAAAATCCATTATTGACATAGATCCCATATTTGGTCCTGAGAGTTTTTCCTAATAATTAGAAGGGTTCATATGTACTCATTGATAAATAAAGTTAGGTCAATCTTGCTAAGATGTTTGGCTCCTTTCAACTAATTTATGAGATCATCAATCTTGGGTAGAGAGTACCAATCTTTCACATCGATCTTGTTCAATGCTTTTTAATATGTGCATAGTCTCCATTCTACTTGTTCCTTTTTGGGTACAATGATAACTAGAGTACCACAAGGATAAGTTATGGGACTATCCTTACCATCCTAAATAAGATATATTGATTGATTCTTGATCTATAAATTGTTATGCAATATGTAGAACAATTGGGAAGTGAAGATATTGGAATTAGATAGATATTATGTTAATGTATTGTGTGGGGAACAATTAGACTTGTAGGTTCTTCAAAAACATATAAATAGGAATATATGTTATCCTCAATATCTGAAGGAAGGATATTCCCTATGTTGTCTTCTTTGGCTTTTTGGACAACAACATGTATTACTAAGAACTTATGGATATTGCCACGTTTTATTATTTTCTTACCATAAAGTAAAGGATTGTTGGGTGATGAGAAATAGAGGTGAGTTTGTATACTTTACTAGCATAAGTTTGTATATCTCTAAATTAGTTCAAGTATATTAATAATTATCTAGAATAAGAATTGTTGGTAGATTCATTGCACAATTTTTTTTGTAAGCAGAGTTTGTTGGACATGTTACATGCTCAACGATGATCTTTGTATGATTGGAGATCTCATTCAACATTGGTTGAAAGTATTCCACGGAGGACTGCGAATATACTCATCCAAACAATAGAAAAATGTCCAATTTACCATGAATGTGAATTTGAGCAAAAAGTGGTTTACAAAGATGAATTGATTATGGTAATACCCATGAAATTGTTCTTGCATGGTAATATGTTACAATGCTTGAAAATCATTGGGAATCCATGGCTCTAGTGTGTGTATAACTTGAGGATGCATGCCACTCACCTAATGGAAAATGAAATGCTATCAAGAGACAAATAATTTGGCATCATAAGCCAACCACTCTCTAATTCTATGAGGACTCAAGTCATCAATTTACAAGGAGGAACCATAACATAAATAATTATAGGGGGATGTTGGCTAAAAAAGTAGGGATTGTTATCGGAATTTTCTTCATCCTTAAAAGAAATGATCCTCTTTGGATTCCTAAACTCATTGCAATCAAGTGTGTGAAGAATGAGCTTTCAACCATTGCCATAAAAGGAAAAACTTTGAGGATGTTGATTAAGGTTGGTTTCCATTGATGTCAACCCTTGAAGAAAGTCCGATAGCAAATTCCAGTAGCACAAAGGTCGTGTAATAGACCCAATTTTGTTTGATGTAAAGATGACTCATTATTGTCTTTTCATGGTTGATAAGAAGTACAAATGGATGAACTCCAAAGTGGTCCCCTTATGGTGAAATCCCTCATGGGAATATGCTTTGTGGATTGAGTTATCCTAGAAGTATGGTGAGATAACCCATGGTTAATTGAGTAATAATGAGATGAAGGTCATTGAATTTATCAATGAAACTTTCCTAGATGGATAGTGCTTATCATGCCATTTCTGATGGTATGTGGAACGCCACATAACTCATCATGGTTAGAGATTTATAGCCATATGAAGTTGGAGAACCCTCATGAGTCATATAGAAGCCCCTAAAATTCAAAGTGTTTGCAAAAGAAATTATTTAAATAATAAAGTAAATGAGGAACTCCCTAAAATAAGGGCAGTGTAATGCTACATGAAAGTATAAATAAGAGGCAAGGCTCTCTCATCTAAATACACTTGAACATAATGAATATCTTTTTTTGTGTGAGGATTATTGTAAGTACTCATTAATACATCTAAAGTTGCAAAATTCTAAGGTAGTACGAAGGGTTGATAGAGAAATTCTCAAAATTACAACGAATATTTAAAAAACCCTATTTTTTTAGGCGTACGCGTGATGACTGTGTATAGGGTGCGTACATACTGAGGCGTATGTGGGATGATAGTGTATAGGGTTTGTATATGTTGGTAAAGCCATGAAACTTGAGAATATGTAGATGTTGAGGTTCTAAATGTTGCACACACCTACCACACTTAGAGGGGGGGGTGAATGAGTGTGGGGATTTTTTCCCCAAAACTTCCCTCTTACACAAAAACATCTTAGTTAACATTAAACATTTCCTCATTACTCATTGTTTTCATTTATAATCAGTTAGATGTGACTACATATCAACAACATATATCAGAAACATATCATCAACAAATCATCTCCACAAGGAACAAAAAGAACACAAGATGTATGTACAATTTTTCTTTTTATTATGGACTTCAATCTGAGGGTTTTTCAACAAAAACTAAATAGAGTAAAAATATACAAGAGCATCAGATATATATGAAAGAATCATCCTACATTATTAGCACCAATTGAGATGAGGCAAAAATTCTCAACATATATCAATCTGTCAACATAAACATGTGCATCAACCATGCACCAACCTGTGCCGAACAACTTGTAATGAACCTGTACCATAAACAAGTGCATCCAACCATGTACCAAGTATATACCAATCATGTGTCAATAATCATCAACAATGAATCATCAATATGTACCAACATCATCAACTATACACCTCATGTATGTGCCAACTCATCAACTGCTTGTCTCAACCATGATTAGTTTTGGATTAGTTAACAACCCCAACTTGAAATAATCATAACTTTGTATGTGCAATGCATAAAGATATTAAACTGATACACAATGTTCATCAGTGTTTTTTATGCAATTCCTCGAGGTTTCTCTACTTGGAACCTCTCAGAAAGGGCGTTATAGCAAAAATGGCATACCTTGCTGAATTCTGGATTATTCTAGAGAGCGACCTTGTAGAGCATGGCCCGCAAAAAATGTTCATTGAATTGATATGAAAATATTAAAAAACATACCAAATATTGTAACCTAACCAACACATTTGGTGTCACTTAATTTGGATCTGTTATGAAGAAGTTATGACATTTTTACCCAAAACACTTGTTTTTGACTAGTTTTAGGACTAGCCACAAACCCTATTTTCCATGGAGTGTAACTCCCAAAATACAACGACTCACAAGCTGAATTTTTAACCATAGATACTTGGGTATGTTTTCTCAATGTAATACAAATTTAATGGTCTGAGTCATTATAAAACAACGTTATAGCAAAAATGGTGAGATGGCATGTAAATAACATACCTTAGAAAGCACCATCAAAATAATTTATCCTTCCTTACATTCTGGACTTCTTTTCTTCACCTTTCCTTAGAATTTTGGCTTAGATATCCTTGGTTACCTCAAACACATATATATATTCAACATGCTCAAGTGTAATTAAAATGAGAGAGCCTTGCCTCTTATTTATACTCTCCAAGTAGCTTCCTTAAAAACATCTTCTAGGTCACTTGGCCCCACTTTCCTTATTTTAGGGTTAA
>JZKD02S0123624.1:295976-312006 GCA_000966675.3 Picea glauca
ACAACTTCTTCTTCAAGATTCTCAACCTCTTCTTCTTTCTTCATTATCTGAGACTTCATGACCTCTTATGTTCTCTTTTCTTCTTCAAGTTGGATTTTCAATGCAATTATTTCTTATTACATTCTTCTCTCTTCTTGACCAAACTCTTCCTCAAGTTGGTTTAAATCATTGGTTCTTTCCTTGAGATGATCCATCAATATCTTTTATCTCTTTTTTGCATCTTCCTTTTGTGCTGCTATGTTGGATTCTAAACATTTCTTTTGATATTCTAGAGTTTTTTCAATTCTTCTAGCCTCTTCTAGTTGAGCTCTTAAATTCTTGATGACTTGTTGATCATTTTCAGAACCTTGAACACTTTTCTTTTTCTTCATCAATTCTTTCTTGGATGACTTCTTTTCTTCTCTTTCTTTCCTTAGATATTTAATTACACTGATCAATTTTTCTTTGTATTCAACTTCTACTTCATCATACTCTTCCTCTTCTGAATCTATCTGACATGATGAGCATCTTTCTTCTTGTTCTGTATCTACATCTTCTTTGGCATTTTCTGAATCTGCGATGGGTGAAGAATATATGTCATATAACTTATCCCAATGTTCTTTGGCTGATGAACATTTAACAACCTTTTCTCTTACCAGTTTAGGTAATCCTTCCCAGATGAAATCCATTTCTATTTTGTTATTCTTCTTCAATTCCTTCTTGGTTGCAGTCTTTTCCCTTTTTGAACTATCATATCCTGTAACAATTGATAGCCAAATATAATGTCCCTGTTCCTGTAAAAATACTTTCGTCCTTCTTCTCCACATCTCATACTTAAATCTATTCTGACCATTAAACATTGGTACTCCATTCTTAGAATAATCCATGATCTCCTTCCAGTGGTTAAACTTCTTCCTGAAGGAACCTTGCTCTGATACCAATTGTTGGATTACTAAGAGGGGGGGGGTGAATCAGTAATAGAGAAATTTAATCCCTTTTTAACCATATAATCCAAGTGTTATATTAATGAATCATTATCATCCAATAACTATAGAGTAAATAAGCAATGAACAAATGAACAATCATACATATACACAGTACACCAATGTTTTACGTGGAAACCCAAATCAGGAGAAAACCACATAATGTTTTTTCTTATATGTCTTGAAGAATTACATTCATTGGAAGTATCAACTTCCTTTGTTTTCCATATGCAACTGGAAGGAGGCTCCAACCCCCTAGTTTCTCAGGATACAACCTGAGGGAAGCTCCAACTTCCCAATTCTCTGGCTACAACCAAAAGGAGGCTACAACGCCTTATGTTCTCCGGCTACAACCGGAAGGTGGTTACAACCACATGTCCGTGCCCCGTCCTACCACCCTAAAGTAGAAGTAGAATGATGGAACCATTGTCACACTATCACTGTGAGATATACCACTGTAAACCTATACCAATGAATTTGAACCATGCATCAACCTGTACCTCAACCTGTAATCAACCTGTATCATAAACAAGTGCATCAACCATGCACCAAACTGTAATCAAACTGTACCATAAACAAGTGCATCCAACCATGTACCAAGTATGTACCAATCATGTTTCAACTACTCATCAACTATGACTCATCAATATGTACCAACATCATCAACTATACACCTCATGTATGTGTGTCAGCTCATCAACTACTTGTATCAACCATGTACTCAACATGTACCACAACCAAAAGCCCTCATCAATTTCATCATCGAAATCTAATTTGTAGCTTTGTAATAGAACTGGTGTATATCATCACATTCCTGCAAACCTTCCTTAACTTTAAAAGAAAGTGATTTTCATCAAACTTTTCTTTAGTCTCACATGCCTAGTTTTGGATTAGTCAACAACCCTAACTTGAAGTAATCATAAATTTGAACCTATAATGTATAAATATATAAAACTGATACACAATGTTTTTCAATATGTTTTATGCAATTCCTCCAAGTGTCACTACTTGGAACCTCTCAGAAAAGGAGTTAGAGGAAAAATGACATGCCTTGTTGAATTCTGTCTTATTCTAGAGAGCGACCTTGTAGAGTGTGCCCCACACAAAATATTTGATGAATTGATCTGAAAATGTTACACAACATACTACAAAATGTACCCTAACCAAAACAATTTGTCTCACTAAATTTGGATCTGTTATGAAGAAGTTATGACGTTTTTACCCAAAACACCCGATTTTGACTAGTTTTAGGATTGGCCACAAACCCTATTTTCCACGGAGTGTAACTCCTAAAATACAACGACCCACAAGCTAATTTTTTACCACAGACACTTGGATATGTTTTCTCACTTTCATATCAATTTCACGGTCTGAATCATTATAGAAAAAATTTATAGCGAAAATGGTGAGATGACCTGTAAATAACATACCTTAGAAAGAACCATCAAAAGAATTTATCCTTCCTTGCATTTCGGCCTTCTTTTCTTCACCTTCATTCAGAATTCTGGTTTATATATCCTTATTTACCTCAACCACATATAGATATTCAATATTCTCAAGTGTGATTCAAATGAGATAGCCTTGCCTCTTATTTATACTCTCCAAGTAGCTTCCTTAAAAACATCTTGTAGGTCACTTGGCCCACATTCCTTATTTTAGGGTTGGGTCCACTTCTAATTTCTCCATTAAATTTATTATTGAAATAATTATTTTTGTATTCAATTTTAATTATAATACACTCATCACTTCACTTTATTATTTACCTTTTAAAATCTCTTAAACCACTTTCACTACTTTGACCTTTTGGGGCTTCTAGATATGAGGGTCCTCCAGCTTCGTAAGGCCATAACTCTCAAACCGTGAGGAGTTATGTGACATTCTACATACCACTAGAAATGGCATGACATGTAATATCCATATAGAATAGCATTATCTAAAAATATATCATAACTCATACCGTTACCCATCAAACAAAATTGGGTCCATTACCCAAACCTGGGGTCTCCAACTTCTCATGGCCATAACTCTCCAACTGTGAGGAATTATGTGATGTTCCATATACCATCGAAAATGACATGAAAAGAACTATACATCTAGGATATTTTTGCTGACAAATTCACTTTCCTTCATCTCATTATTCCACAATTAAGAATGGGTTCTCTTACTCCACAAAGCGTCTTCCCGTGAGGGATTTCACCACAAGGGGACCACTTTGGAGTTCATCCGTATTTACTTCTTATCAACCATGAAAAAACAATAATGAGTCATATTTACATCAAACAATATTGGGTCCATTACCCAAACCTTTGTGCTACGGGGCTTTCTTCAAGGGTTGACATCAATGACAACCAACCTTAATCAATAGTTTTATCATTCTACTTCTACTTCAAGGTGGTAGGACGTGGAAAGGATAGGTGGTTGTAGACACCTTCCAGTTGTAGCCAAAGAACATTGGGAGTTGTAGCCTCCTTCTGGTTGTATCCAGAGAATTGGGGATTTGGAGCTTCCCTTAGGTTGTAGCCTGAGAAACTAGGGGGTTGGAGCCCCCTTCCAGTTGGAGCTGGAAAAAAAAGGAAGTTGGTGCTTCCGAGAATGTAATTCTTCAAGACATATAATAAAATACATTTCATGGTTTTCTCTCGATTTCGATTTCCACGTAAAACACTAGTGTGCTATGTATGTGTGTGATTGTTTATTTCTTACTGCTCATTATTGGATAATAATTCTACATTGATATACCATTTGAAGAAAAAGGATTATAATTACGCTATTACTGATTCACCGCCCCTCTCAGTAATCCAACACATGATCACTCATATACATGTATAAACCCTCTTCAATCTCCTTTTGAAGTTCTAATAGATTTTCTTTTATTCTTTTCATGGGATAACTGTCACCAAACTTTACACAAATTGTTTCTAGATCATATTCTTCACTTGAGAAAAATTCAACATCATCACACTTTGAATTATTGCAATCAAGAGTCTTGGGAGATTCTTTACCTTAAATATCTTTCTTCTTGCCAACTCCATCACATAATTTTTTGCCTTCATTTGAAATGTCTTCAAGATCTTCCTTTGTGATATCATTACTTGATTCTTTATCTTCACTTGAAATGTTTTCAAAATCACATTTAGAAACAATACATTCAAGAGTTTTTGATGATTCTTTACCTTTGATGATCTTGATGGAGTGGTCTTCAATTTCTTCCTTCTCCTTCTTTCTTTGATATGTCTCCTCTAGCTTTAGCCATAGATCCTTGGTGGAAGTGCATTGTCCCATGCTCTCTTTGATAGGGCTTGCGAGTCTACTAAGAATGGTCTTGAGAGACAATGCATCATTCTTCTTTCCTTCCCTTTTAGCTGCAAACTTTGACTTGTTCTTCAATGGATCATATCCACTGATGGTTGCCTTCCAAATAGCTGCTCCCATTGCCTTCAAATATAATCTCATCTCTATTCTCCAAGTGGAATAGTTTTCCTCATCATTTATTGGAACTTCATCATCCATTTGTGTGTCTATGGATCTCCTTCAATATTGTTAAGGCTTTTAATGAGGGCCCACTTTGATACCAGTTGTTGGACACACCTACCACACTTAGAGGGGGGGGGGTGAATGATTATGGGGATCTTTTTCCCAAAATTTCCCTCTTACACAAAAAATCCTTAGTTAACATTCAACATTTCCTCATTACTCATTGTTGTCATTTATAATCAGTTAGATGTAAATACATATCAAAAACATATCATCAACAAATCATATCCACAAGGAACACAAAGAACACAAAGAACACAAGATGTATGTATAATTTTTATTTTTATTATGGACTTCAATCCGGGGGTTTCTTAGCAACAACTGAATAGAGTACAAATGTACAATAGCACCAAATATATATGCAAGACTCAGATTACAATCTCATCACCAACTAAGATGAGGCAACAATCCTCTATAGATATCAATCTGTCAACATAAACAAGTGCATTAACCATGCACCAACCTGTGCCAAACAACCTGTAATCAACCTATACCATAAACAAGTGCATCCAATCATGTACCAAGTATATACCAATCATGTTTCAAATAATCATCAACAATGACTCATAAATATGTACAAACATCATCAACTATACACCTCATGTATGTGCCAACTCATCAACTGCTTGTCTCAACCATGATTAGTTTTGGATTAGTCAACAACCCCAACTTGAAATAATCATAACTTTGTACCTATAATGAATAAATATGTAAAACTGATATACACTATTCTTCAGTGTGTTTCATGTAATTCCTCCAGGTGGCACTACTTGGAACCTCTCAGAAAAGGCGTTATAGGAAAAATGACATACCTTGCTGAATTCTGGCTTATTCTAGAGAGCGACCTTGTAGAGCGTGGATCGCATAAAATATTCATTGAATTGATCTAAAAATGTTACAAAAAATATTAAAACCTGTACCCTAACTAACACATTTTTTCTCACTAAATTTGGATCTGTTATGAAGAAGTTATGACGTTTTTACCCGAAACACCTATTTTTGACTAGTTTCGGGACTAGCCACAAACCCTATTTTCCATGGAGTCTAACTCCCAAAATACAATGACCCACAAGCTGATTTATTTACCATAGATACTTGGGTATGTTTTCTCAATGGAATAGAAATTTCACAGTCGAAATCATTATAGAAAAAAAGTTATAGCTAAAATGGTGAGATAACCTCTAAATAACATACCTTAGAAAGCACCATCAAATGAATTTATCCTTCCTTGCATTTCAGCCTTCGTTTATTCACCTTTCCTTAGAATTTAGGATTATATATCCTTGGTTACCTCAGACACATATGCTCAAGTGTAGTTAAAATGAGATATCCCTGCCTCTTATTTATACTCTCCAAGTAGCTTCCTTAAAAACATATTCTAGGTCACTTGGCCCCACTTTCCTTATTTTAGGGTTAACCCACTTCTAATTTCTTCATTAAATTTATTATTTAAATAATTTATTTTGTATTCAATTTGAATTATAGTACACGCATCACTTTACTTTATTATTTACCTTTTAAAAACCCTTAAACCACTTTGACTACTTTGACCTTTTGGGACTTCTAGATGACATGTGAGGGTCCTCCAACTTCATAAGGCCATAACTCTCAAACCATGAGGAGTTATGTGACGTTCCACATACCACCAAAAATGGCATGACATGTACTAGCCATATAGAATAGTATTGTCTAAAAATATATCATAACACATACCATTACCCATCAAACAAACTTGGGTCCATTACCCAAACTTGGGGTCTCCAACTTCTCATGGCCATAACTCTCTAACCGTGAGGAGTTATATGACATTTGACATACCACCAGAAATGGCATGAAAAGAACTATACATATAGGATAGTTTCCCTAACAAATTCAATGTCCTTCATCTCATTATTCGACATATAAGCATGGGTCCTCCAACCATTCTTCTAGGATAACTCAATCTGCAAAGCATCTTCCCATGAGGGATTTCACCATAAGCGGACCACTTTGGAGTACATCCATTTGTGCACCTTATCAATCATGATATAAAAATAATGAGAGAATTGGTCCTCCAACCATTCTTCTAGGATAACTCAATCCCCAAATCGTCTTCTCGTGAGGGATTTCACCATAAGGGGACCACTTTGGAGTTCATCCATCTGTGCACCTTATCAATCATGATAAGACAATAATGATTCATCTATACATTTTTCCAACAATGCATCATATAAAAATGAAACCAAATTGATCCATATTCATCATGTATCAATGACAACTCATTTATCCATCTTCATCATATCAATGACAACTCATTGATCCATCTTCATCTATGCATTCTCATCAAGGACAATACATATTATATTACATCAATCATCAATCAATCAATCCTTTAACATCAATCAATCGCTTGAAATCAATCAATCAAACCATTGGCTTTAATGACAACATGATCCAACACTAAATTCTGAGTTCAAGCTCCCTAGAAGGTCTACAGTGCTCAAATACATCAGATATATCTATTGATACAAAAGTTGTCTTATTTCTATGAATAGTTGGATTTTGATGTATGCATGAGAAATGGTTATGGAGATTTGAGGATTGTCCCTAGATAGACTAGTGGTTGCATGGGATCTTCTACATAAGACAGATCTACAGAAATATAGTGTTGGTATATTTATCATTGATACTTCTTGTTGAGGCACATCTCGTATTTCTTGGCATATGGTTAAGGGATTTTTTGGTACATGGTTGAGAGCTTGTATATGTGAAGTGGTTGATGTATTGAGAGATTGTATATTAGAAAGAGTTTGATGATTAGATCATGTGAGGGTTATTATACTTGTTCATGATTACACACACCTATATGGCACATGACTAGAGAGAGATATATATGATTTGGGTAAAGGTTATGTATGAGGATGCATGCACAAAGTACAGTTATAGTCTGGATATAGTGACATGTTACAGATCTATGTGAAATAAGTTACAAAGGGTCATAATTTTTCAATAGAAAGGAAACCCTAGTTTGTTTAGAAGGCATATGTAGATTGCATAACAACTTGGTCGCATACGTACTCAGGCTGCATAACATATAGGGCACGTACATATGCGTGTTGCAACACTACAGGTCACATACCTATTGTATTTTTGTTGATACATGTTCAGTTCAAGTACATATTGATTACAGGGCAGTTGTACAGGTTGGATGGAGGTCAGTGGTACAAATTGATACAATTGTACAGTGGTATATCTCATAGTGATAGTGTGATGGTGGTTCCATCATTCTACTTCTACTTCAGGGTAGTTAGATGGGGCAAGGATAGGTGGTTGTAGACACCTTCTAGTTGTAGCCGGAGAACTTAGGGAGTTTTAGCCTCATTCTAGTTGTAGCCAGAGAATTGGGGAGTTGGAGCTTCCCTCATTTTGTAGCCTAAGAAACTAGGGAGTTGGATCCTCCTTCTGGTTGCAGCTGGAAAAAAATGGAAGTTGGTGCTTCCAATGAATGTAATTCTTCAAGACATATACGAAAAATCATTATGTGGTTTTCTCCTACTTTGGACTTGCACGTAAAACACTGGTGTATTGTGTATGTGTATGATTGTTCATTTGTACATTGCTTATTTACTATGCAGTTATTGGATGATATTGATACATTGATATAACACTTGGATTATATGGTTAAAAAGGATTATATTTCTCTATTACTTATTCAACCCCCCTCTCAGTAATCCAACAATTGGTATCAGAGCAGGTTTCATCAGAAATTAGTTTAACCGCTAAAAGGTAGATCATGGAGAGAAACAACTTGTATAAAAATGGAATACCATAGATTGATGGATACAAGTATTTTTTTTGGAGCATAAGAATGAAGACATATATACAGGAACATGGATTTGAAATTTGGCAATCAATTGTAGATGGATACATAGTACTAACAGTTCTGCCAACAAATGACAAAGCAATGAAACTTAGTCAGAATAATTCAAAAGCCTCAAATGCACTTCTCAATGGTCTTGGTTAAACAATATTCACCAAAGTTTCACATTGTAAATCCGCTAAAGATATTTGGGACAATCTTCAAAATATTTATGAAGGAGATTCAAAATTCAAATCAACAGAGATTCAAACTTACAGAGGTCAGTTCAAAAAACTAAAAATGAAGGAAGATGAGAATATTTCATCTTACTTCTTACGAGTCGATGAAATAGTAAATGCAATCATAGGATTGGGAGAAGAGATCGAAGAATCTGTAATTTTTCAAAAGGTACTAATATCTCTTCCTATGAGATTTGACCCTAAGATATCAGCACTAGAAGAAAGAAAAAATCTAAAATCAATAAGCATGGACGAACTACATGGAATCTTCACAGCATATGAAATGAGAACTGAACATGAAAATCTAGATGAAAAAGAAGAAGACTTCAAAGAATCCAAAAGATCAAAGAAAAATGGAAAGAAACAAGAAAAAAAACGTAGCAACAACAGTGACATCTTGGAAGATGATGAAGAAGTGGCCAACTTTTTTAAAAGATTGAACAAGGGAATCAACGATAGGTATAGAGGTAAACTTCCTTTAATGTTTTTTAATTGTGATGGTATTGGTCATTTTGGTAACAATTGTCCTCATAAGGAAAAGAGAAATGATGAAGGTTAATAATAAAAAAAAAAAAACATATAAAGGAAAAGGAACCACAAATGAAAGTTTTCAAGAAAAAATTATGCACCAAAGAAGACATCTCATCATCAGATGAAGATGAATTCACTAACAATGAGACATAAATATTTCTATTCATGACAGTAGAAGAATCTGATAAAGAAGACTTCGGAGAAGAATATGAAGAAGCCGAACAAGAATATGAAGAAGTAGAAGAAATTGAAGAGGCAGAAGTTGACTACCAAGAGGAATTGATGAGTTCCATAGAAGTTATCAGAAGAGAAAAAAGGTAAAAAAAGAAGCTACAAGAAGAACTAGACAAAAAAGAAGACACTCAAGAATTAGAACAAATGATCACAAATTTGAAGGTTCAAATTTAAGAAGATAAAATAATTGAAGAAACACTCAAAGAAAAACTATAAGGAAGAGACATGATCATTAAATATTTGGAAGCAAAGATTGTCACATTAAGAAAGGATCTTCAAAAGAAAAATGTGCAGAACAACTCAAAATTTTTGAATGGCATTATTAGGAGTCAAAGGCCTAATCATGACAACTCAAGACTTGGATACGACTGACATAAAAAAATAGGTCTAATGAAGAAGAAGGATTCATAAGAGAAACTCCTTTCATAAGATCTTCAACTCCCATGTATCAAACTATCTTTTTTGGGTTATGTTATGCATGTAATAATTTTGGACCTAAATATGTGAATTGTAGAGCTAACAACATAAACATAAACAACTTTGAAAATCATACACAAAAAGGTTATCCAAGAAGGCCAAGTGAATCACAAAGAAGTTACAACAGGTTTGAATCATTGAGCACTAAAGTGGAATGCTACAAGTGTAACAAATTTAGACACATGGACAAATATTATAGAATGACAATCCATCCTAGAGAACCACAACATAACAACAACAATCACAGACATGAACCTCAGAAAAGGACATGGATAAGAAAGTAGAATCAGTACAACAATGAAGAATGCACACTTGCTCTACAAGCTAAGAAGAAGAAACCCAGTTGGCATGTTGACAATGGTTGTTCAAAACACATGACGGGTGATAGATACAAGTTTCTTTCATTAATAAAGGAAAGAGATGGATCTTTCTCCTTCGGAAATGATGATTCATCTAAAATCATTGGAAAAGGCACAGTCAGAATTGGGAACAAGAATACAAAGGAAAAAAATGTTTTACTAGTAGAAGACATGAAGCATAATCTTCTAAGTGTGAGTCAAATGTGTGATCAAGGTCATAATGTTACTTTCTATTCACAAAAATGTGAGATAAGAAAATAAGGTTCAGGAAAATTGAGTGCTACAGCTGCGAGAACTTCAAGAGACATATATGTGTTAAGTGAAATTGGAAATTAAAAGTGTTTTCTAGAAAAGGAAGATGAAAGTTGGCTATGACACAAAATAATGGGCCACATACATTTTGATAACCTTGTCAAAGTCAGCAAAAAGCAAGCAGTCAGAGAAATGCCCCAGATCATGAAACCAACCAGCACTTTATGCAAACATTGTCAACAAGGAAAGAAAACAAAGAACATGTTCAAATCAAAGAAATATTCAACGACAAGACCACTGAAAATTGTGCATACTGATCTAGTTGGACCAACTACAACAAAGGTTTCAAAAGGTGAGAAATTATTTATGTTATTAGTTGATGATTATAAAAGAATGACTACATTTTCTTTTTCAATAATAAGTCAGAAGATTTTGAAAAATTCAAGATCTACAAGGAAATGGCTGAAAATGAAATGGATTCAAAAATCAAATGCTTGAGATATGATAATGGAGGAGAGTTCACTTCAAAGGAATTTATGGAATACTACAATAGTCATAGAATAAAAAAGAAATTCTGTGTTACTAAGACACCTCAAGGGAATGGAGTTGTTGAAAGAAAGAACAAGACAGTTCAGGAAATGTCTCAAACAATGCTAATGGATTACAAATTGACAGATATTTTTTGGACACAAGCAGTGCATACAACAATTCACATTAAAAACAGAGTAATGCTCAGAAACAACATTGACAAAACTCGCTACTAGCTATGGAAAGGAAGACTAGAAAATGGAGAGCACTCAAGAGTTTTTGGAAGCAAATGCCACATCAAAAGAGAAGATAGAAGAATGAGAAAGTTTGACTCTTGTGTGGACAAAGGAATACTTGTTGGTTACTCAAGTATAAGGAAAGAATACAAGTGTTACAACCTGAGATTGAACAAAGTTGTGGAAATGATCAACGTAACAATTGATGAAATAGATAAACAAGAATTAAAGGAAGAAGAAAATGAATCAATGGAACAACTTTAAAAAGAAGAAACAAAAGATGAAAAAAAAAGGGGAAGATGAAGAGGATCTGACAGAAGAAGAAGAGAAAGTTCAGCAAGTAACTCCAAAGACACCTAGGAGATAAGTAAAAAATAATCATCCTTCAGATCAAATTATTGGAAACAAAGATGCAGGACTTGAGACTAGAAGAAGAACGTGTTCACCAAAAAAAACACACCTAGAACTCACATCTACAATTGAACCAACCTGTTTTGAAGAGGCCAACAAGGATGGATTTTTGAATAAGGCTATGGATGCAGAATTGGATCAAATAGAGAAAAATGACACTTGGGATTGGTTACAAGACCAAAGGATAATAATGTGATCAACTCAAAGTGGGTATACAGGAATAAATTGAATGAATATGGATAGGTTACCAAGAATAAAGATAGATTGGTATGTAAAGGATATGCACAGGTTGAAGGAATTGACTTTGAAGAGACATTTGCCCCAGTTGCCAGAATGAAAGAAATTTGATTGCATTTAGCTTATGCATCCTCCAAAAATATTAAAGTGTATCAGATGGACATAAAATCATCTTTTATGAATGGGGAACTTGAAGAAGAAGTCTACATTGAACAACCAGAAGGATTTCAGTTGTCAGAGAACACATATTATGTGTGTAAATTAAAGAAGGTCATGTATGGTATAAAACAGGCTCCTAGAGCATGGTACTCTAGACTGGATAAATATCTACAATAGGCAGGGTTCAAAAAAAGAAGTGCAGACAACAACCTCTACATCAAGGTAAGTCAAGATAGTATTTTATTAATTGAAGTTTATGTTGATGATATTATTTTTGGTAGTGATGATGACATGTTAAGCTAGATATTTGCAAAGGATATGCAGAATGAATTTGAAATGCCATTACTTGGAGAACTATCCTTCTTTCTGAGAATTCAAATACGTCAAATAAACCAAGGAATTTTTATTTCTCAAACCAAGTATATCAAATAAATGCTAAAGAGGTTCAGAATAGAAGATTTCAAACTAGTTATCACTCCCATGCAAACCGGTTGCAAGTTAAATAAAGATGATGATTCAAAGTCTACAAATGAGAGGAAATGTAGGTCAATGATTGGTATCCTACTATATGTGACAACATCCAGACCAGATGTAATGTAGGTAGTTGGACAAGTGGCACAATTTCAAGAAGAACTAAAGGAATCACATGTATTAGTAGTGAACAAGATTTTCATATATCTCAAAAGAACAGAAGCGTTTGGACTATGGTATCCAAAACAAAAGGATCTATCACTTATTTCCTACACAGATGCATATTGGGCAGGTTGTATTGATGACCACTAACGCACCAGTGGAGCAACATTCTACTTGGGTGAGTCTTTAGTATCATGGATAAGAAATAAACAATCATCAATATCTTTATCTACAACTGAGGAAGAGTATATTGCAACAATAGTATGTTGTACACAAGTTATTTGGATGAAACAAACTCTCACAAATATGTAGGTTGAGTACGATGAGCTCATTCCAATATATTGTGATAATACAAGCATCATCAGTATCTCAAAGAACCCATTGATGCACTCCAAGAAGAAGCACATTCCAATCAAGTATCAATTTCTACGGGAACAGGTTGCAGAAACGAACATAAGAGTTGAGTATGTGGGCACAAAAGAACAAGTGGCAGACATCTTTACAAATACACTTCCACGAGAATATGTTGAGTATCTTCGCCAAAGAATGAGATTTATTTCTACTCCAAAATGAATTATTTTGAATTCTTATCTTATATGTCTTAGATGTACATAAGGAACAATAATAAAGAGGACAATTCATTTAGGAGGAGAAGCCCCGAATGAAAATATACATTTTCCATTGATGACAAAGGGGGAGAGATTTATCAGATGCGGAGGACAGAGGCATGATTCCATGGAGAGAAATGGTCATAAAGATGTAGAGGAAAGATGAATGGTTATAGGGGGATCATGAGTGATATGACTTCAATATTGCATAAGAGTGTTTCCATCAATTCCAAAGGGGGAGATTGTTGATTAAGGTTGATTGTCATTGATGTCAACCCTTGAAGAAAGTTCGGTAGTGAATTCTAGTAGCACAAAGGTTGGGTAATGGACTCAATTTTGTTTGATTTAAATATGACTCATTATTGTCTTGTCATTTTTGATAAGAAGTACAAATGGATGAACTCCAAAGTGGTCCCCTTATGGTGAAATCCCTCATGGGAAGATGCTTTCTAGATTGAGTTATCCTAGAAGTATGGTTATATAACCCATGCTTAATTGAGTAATAATAAGATGAAGGTCAATGAATTTATCAGTGAAATTATCTTAGATGGATGGTCTTATCATTCCATTTCCAGTGGTATGTGGAATGCCACATAACTCCTCACGGTTAGAGATTTATGGCCATATGAAGTTGGAGAACCCTCATGAGTCATATAGAAGCCCCTAAAAGTCAAAGTGTTTGAAAAAGAAATTATTTAAATAATAAAGTAAATGAAGAACTCCCTAAAATAAGGAAAGTGTAATGCTAAATGAAAGTATAAATAAGAGGCAAGGCTCTCTCATCTAAATGCACTTGAACATATTGAATATATTTCGTTGTGTGAGGCTTATTGCAAGTACTCATTGACACATCTAAAGTTGAAAAATTCTAAGGTAGTACGAAGGGTTGATGGTGAAATTCTCAGAATTACAACGAATATTAAAAGAATCCTACTTTTTGAGGTGTACATGGGTGACTATGTATCAGGTGCGTACATACTGAGGCGTATGCGGGCTGATAGTGTATAGGGTGTGTACATGTTGGTAAAGCCATGAAACTTGAGAAGATGAAGATGCATAGGTTCTAAATTATGAGATCAAGCTCCCTTGAAGGTATACAATGCTCAAATACATTAGATATATCTATTGATTCAAAAGTTGTGTCTTATTTCTATGAATAGTTGAATTTTGATGTATGCATGAGAAATGGTTATGGATATTTTAGGATTCTCCCTAGAGAGGCTAGTGGCTACATGGGATATTCTGCATAAGAAAGATCTACATAAATACAATGTTGGTATATTTATCATTAATACTTCTTGTTGAGGCACATGTCGTATTTCTTGGCATATGGCTAAGGTTTTTTGTGGTACATGGTTGCGAGCTTGTATTTGTGAAGTGGTTGATGTATTGAGAGACTGAATATCAGAAAGGGTTTGATGACTAGATCATGTGAGGGTTATTATACTTGTTCATGATTACACACACCTATATGGAACATGACTACAGAGACATATATATTCTTTTTGTAAAGGTTATGTATGAGGATGCATGCAAAGGTTATAGTAAAAGTCTATATACAATGATAGGTTACATATCTATGTGAAATAAGTTACAGAGGGTCAGAAGTTTTCAAGAGAAACAAAACCCTAGTTTTTTCAGAAGGCATACATAGGCTGCATAATAGTTTGGTCGTGTACATACATGGGATGCATAACATATAGTGCATGTACATACACGTGCTGCAACACTACATGTCATGTACCTATTGTATTTTTGTTGATACATGTTCAGTTCAGGTACATATTGATTACAGGGAAATTGTATAGGTTGGATGCAGGTCAGTGGTACAGATTGATACAGTTGTACAGTCATATATCTCATAGTGATAGTGTGACAGTGGTTCCATCATTCTACTTCTACTTCAGGGAAGTTGTACAGGGAAAGGATAGGTGGTTGTAGCCACCTTGCGGTTGTAGCTGAAGAGCTTAGGGGGTGGTAGCCTCCTTCTGGTTGTAGCCAAGGAATTGGGGAGTTGGAGATTCCTTCAAGTTGTAGCCTGAGAAACTAGGGGGTTGGAGCATCCTTCCAGTTGCGACTAGAAAAGAAAGGAAGTTGGTTCTTCCAATGAATGTTATTCTTCAATTCATATAAGAAAAATGATTCTGTGGTTTTCTTCCGCTTTGGGTTTCCACGTAAAACACTGGTGTATTGTGCATGTGTATGATTGTTCATTTGTTCATTTCTTATTTACTCTACAATTATTGGATGATAATGCTACATTGATATAACACTTGGGTTATATGGTTAAAAAGGATTAGATTTCTCTTTTACTGATTCACCCCCCCTCTCAGTAATCCAACAAAAGAAATGTGCATTATCTTTTAACATATGTGCAATGCCTTGTCTCTCCCCCATGAAATAAGTAAAATGACGTTAAAATTAGTGGTATTTCACTTGCATTGAAAACAAATACCACTTAGTCTACACCTCTCAAGTCATTTCACAAAGTTGGACTAGAGTCAAGCTCAACATGGTTGTCTTTCCCCGTTAATTTTTCCAAGCTCGTTCCCTTGGTTTTGGTTTCTCTAGATAGTAGCTTGGGATAGTGGGAATCTCGCTAATCCATTCATGCGCATCACTAATTAGATTATGAGACATATAGATACCTTAAGAGAGTCATAGTTACTCTCATCGTTTACCTGTGCTTGGTTGAGTTTCTGATCACTTTGACATGCAGAGCATTGGGCATAAATCACATTGTGTTAGCATCTGCAGGGACCATCACAATGTTTTTTTTAATTAAATAGTTA
>JZKD02S0123624.1:345157-365183 GCA_000966675.3 Picea glauca
GAGATTGTTTGGCATTATATTTTGAAATCTCATTCCGCAATGATATGTAGAGTTGTTTATATTTTGATCATGTGTCACCTTAGTGAATTAGGTGATGTTGTTAATTTCCTATTTGCTAAAAAAAAAAAAAAAGAAAAAGAAAAATGTTCCTATTGTACTTCGCTATTCATAGACGTAACGAATGGGTCGTTACAGATTTAAAGTGGTAAAAAGTTCTCATATTGATTCACCCCCCTCTCAGTATTCCAACAATTCATATTAGAGAACGTCCTTCAATAAAACAATTTAACCACTAGAAAGAAGATCATGGAGTACACTAAGATTGTATTACAATAGTTTGATGGTCAGAATGGTCAGAGCTATGAGATATGGAGAAATAAGATGAAATCATTTCTAGGAGCACAAGGGTATGTTGTTTGGTACTAAGTTGTTATAGGATACACTGGTTCAAAGAAACCAAAGACTGCATCCAAGAAAGAATTAAAAGGAAAAAAAAAAAACAATAATGGATTTCATCCTGGAAGGATTACCTGATATGATAAAAGACAAAGTGTGACAATGTTCATCAGCCAAAGAACTTTGGGATAATATAGAGCATGATATTCATAATAAAGATGATTCTGAGGTAGAATGAGAAGAAATATGCTCTTCATGTCGGACAAATTCAAAAGAAGAATATTGTGAAGAAGGAATAATATATCTTGAAGTAGAATCAATCAATGCTTTAGATGAACTGACAAAAGAAAGAAGGAAGTTCAAGTCACTCAAGGAATAATTGATCGAGCTAAATAATGGATCTCAAAATCCCAACTCTGAAGAATTCCAACATATGATTACAAACCTAAAAGTCCAAGTAGAAGAAACCATAAGGATTGAAGAAACATGAAAAAGTCAGCTGGATGAAAAGAACCTTTTGGAAGATTAAATAGTAGCACAAAGAAAGGAATAAAAGAAGAGTAAAATATTTAAACTAGCCATCTCAAAGAAATATCTGAGGACTTAAATAATATTGAAGCATAATTTAGTCAACTAGAAAGAAGACTTCAAGAATAAATTGTGTCCTTGGAGACCCAACTTGAAGAAGCAAAGAGAATGAAGTAAGTCATGAAGATCCATATGATGAAGAAAGAAGAATATTGTGAGAATATTTAAGAAGACATTGTCACATTAATAGTTAAAGTTGTCAATATCAACAAAAACATTGAAGAGAAATAAAGTTGCACATCATCAGTAAATAAAGTTGAAGAAAATTGTTATAGGTTACTAGAAAGGAAGAATGAAGAGAATTCTAAGAGTTATGCATAAATCATCATAGGCCCCGTCAATAAAGAAGAGCCGTAAAAGGAGAAGATTCCATAAATGAAGAAGACTCAAGAAGAAAATTGCAGAAGAGATGGATATCAAGAAGACCCTCCAATTTCAGGTATCAAAGAAGCTTCAATCACTGTGAAGGAAACAACAAAAGAGAATATTGTAATCATCCAAGGCATGAATTTAGAAAGAGTACATCACAAAGAAGAGCTTCCACTTCTAGGTATGAAATTTTCTATTATGGTCATTGTTTTAATTGTAATAAATTTGGACATAAAGTTGTAGATTCCAGAGCTTATGGAAGAAATGGTCAAGAAAGAAATTTTTATGTGGCTCCACACAATATTGATTGTTACAAATGCCACAACTATGGACATATAGATCATGATTGCAGAATCATGATGTATACTTTCATGAAATAAAAAACTGATATCATATAAAAGAAGGTTTGGAAAAGAATGCAAGAACGGGTGAATGAAGAACTCCCAAAGATCATACTCTTACGATTTGCAGTGGTATGAGATCATGATGAATCTATAGGAAAAGAGGAAGATAACATAATTCAAATGATAAAAGAGGAATATTATTATACATTAGGGAAGATTCCTCCACCTTTCTAAGCCATGTGACTTGGAGATTCCCAAAAATATGAATATTGAAGAGAGAGAGTCTAAGAAGCAGGTCTATGGATAAGAGAACTATCTTTCGAGTAGTTTGAAATATTTGTAGATTTTGGAAAGGCATTTTTAGAATGGTTTGATGAAAAAATGCATAATGTATTGTGACAGTTTTATTATTTAAGGAGATTCTTTCATAACACATTCCCATGCAGGTATTAACTGAAATTTACAAATCATATCAGTGGCACACTTTTCACGAAAGGATTCATGATTGTATAAAGAATTCCAGGCATGTATTCAGATTGAGACATATTTAGTACAAATTGATGCAGACATATAGAGTCTAATTTATAGATTGAAAATATATCTTGAAAAGAAGGAATATGTAGTGATCAGTTTTAGAATATTCAAAGAGTCTTCAAAATGGTAAAGTGACAGATGGGTCAACATTGTGTGTAGTTGAGCACTAGAATCATGTAAAATTTATGACATATGGATATAGATTTATTCATGAGATATTTGGCAAAGAAGAAACATAACAATGTATGAAATCACATTGACAAGTTAAATTTGTTAGTCATAGGAAATAAAGAATTTAAATACACAACACAATAGGGGAAGATAAATCGTCAGTAGAAGTCATACCGTCAAAGGGAAATTGTCGAAAAGTATGGTCATTGACGTGAATATGACAAGCTATAAAATCAAGTAACTTTAAATTATTTTTATATATGTCAGTGAATTACAAGAGGAAACACCAATGGAAAAAGAGCAACTAAAGAGAGGAAATGAAGCAAGTACAAGAATCCCCACATTGATCTACATGACATCTTGTAGAGAATTTAAAGGGAGATAAATCGTTAGAGAAAGAGAACAAGAAAGAAAGATCAGAATCATGAAGACATGGGGAGACATACCACCAAGGGGATTTAACTTTAGTCCCATGATGTCAAAGGGGGAGAGAGATAAATATCAAAAGAGAAACATTATAAGCATTAAGATAGGGGGGTCATCCCCAAGGGGAGATACCCTTTTGCATTGATGTGAAATGGGGAGAGAAACATGAGGAGATAAATATCATGAGAATTGATCACTTGTGGATTATGAGTGTTTCCATCAATTCCAAAGGGGGGTGTTTTTATATAGTCGTTTTTCATTTATGCTAACCTTGGTCAATCCTAGAATAATCCCTGAAGAAATTTTGGAAGAATCTATAAGTGATAGGTGTAATTGGAGAAGTCTAAAAAGTGGCCCCCTTATGGTGTATCTTTTAGCATGGCTCTCACGAGAAGAGGCTTTGAAAAATTCTACAATAATTCCTGGAAATATGGCTAAGTGGTTAATTGGTTGAGAAGACCCATCTCTGTGGTCATGAAGCCTAAAGTTGTTTGAGGAAAAAGAGGATGAGGGAAAATATAAATGCATGCAACACACTTATAGATGAATAGTCTTCATCATGTCATCTACAAAGGTAGGTGGTATTACATGTGGTTCCTCATGATTGATAAATTATGGTATCTTAAAGTTGGAAGCCTAGAAGAATGGTTAAGAATCCTCTAAACAATTGCAACAAGAAGTTACAAGCCATTAATTAAAGGGTAAAGTGGTTGTAATAAGAAAGTATAGGTCGACCCCAAAGTGAAGTAAAGGACGTACATCAAAAAGAATAAATAGACATTAAGAACCTCTAATTTTAATCATTAATTCTTGTGATATATTATTACAAGTGTGGTACAAATTTTGGAGGGAAAATGAAGCGAAGATGGTAAAAAATCCAAGGGAAGATGAAGTCTTGTGATGATGTGTTAAAAGGTCATATTACAATTATCGCTATAACTGTTTTTCTAGAATGATTCATATAGTGAAAATAAAAATTTCTTGGGAATACATATCAAGGTAGATATGGTAAAACTTTCAAATTTTGTATCATTGTAATTTTGGAGATACACTCTATGGAAGATAGGGTTTTTGACTAGTCCTGAAACAAGTCTCCAACATGTGTTCCAGGTAAAACAATCATAAATTCTTCATAGAGAATCCAAATTATATAAGATTAATCAAATTGGAAATATTACATTATTTATTATGGTTTGTGCGAGTTTCATAATCATATATCAAATATTGAGTGTGTGGCATGTTGTACAAGTTCACTCTCCAGAATAGGTAAGAATTCAGGAAGGTATGTCACTTTCTCTATAACTTATGTTTTGGGAAGTTTTAGACCCCAGAATTTTGAAGAAATGGAGGAATAATATCATATCACCAATGGTTAAAATGTCATACATAGGATTGGAATTATTTCAGAGATATGCTCTGTGGAATTCAAAGTTCCTAAATAGTCTTGAAATATGTTTCAAACAAGTCAGGTTGGAAGTTTTACTATAACTTGTTTTCTGGGACTTTGCAGAATGTGAAATTTTCATAGGTATGAAAATACATATAGAAGTACCTCATATAGAAATTTCATAATCATAAATGGAAAATTGAGCTCGTGGTGAATCTTACAAGTTTTCATATTTGAGGTACAATTATGAGCAACTTTGTATCCAAATTTAAGAAATTTATGCATATTTAAGAAATGATGTTGGGGTTTATATGTGGACCCACTTTCTAAGTGGACCCAGGTTGATGATGTTGGTACATATTGGCAATTTTATGGTATACGGTTTATGGAATATCTTTTTTTATATGGTTGAGGCATATCATGAGTGATATGGTACATCTTTGAGGAACAACATTTGGTACAAGGTTTATGGGTGTTTTGGAACATGCTTGAGGTGTAGGGTTGGGTGCATATCATTGATGTTTTGGAACATTGTTGAGATACATATATTGATGATGTTATGATACATGTTGAGGCATTTATTAGTGATCTTGGTACATTCTTGGTACATATTTGGCACATGACTAGAGACATTTTTTGGTGATGTTGGGCACATGGTTTTAGAGATGTTCTTGTTGATCTTGGCATGAGTTTTATGTGGTTATGATCTTGAGAAGAATGGATGATTTTAAGGATGAAAATTTATTTTAAAATGTAGAAACCTTTGCGAATCTTGTTGATCCTTCATATGCCAACTATAAATGTTTGGCGATATTTTTTTAAAAATATCCAAATTTCTAAGGATTTTATATAGGTTGTATAAAATTTTGGCAATTTTAAAGGTAAAATAATTTTATCCTATAGAATTTGGGAAAATCATTTTTAGAATAGCGAATCTTTTTTTGGAAAAAACCATGTAAAATTATCCCATGAGCGAAATTTAGCCCCTAAAATCATCCTTGTTGAGAAGTGGTAGGTTTTGATTATGTTATATTAGTGACTGTGACAGTAGTAGTGACAATATAAGTGACAACGAAAATGGTAGTGATAATGACAATGAAAGTGACCGTGACAATGAAAGTGATAGGTTGATTATAAGTGGTAGTGACTAGTTGAGTCTACACTTATATTTAAGGGAGACAGGATGGGGAAAGGAAAGGGGGTTGTAGCCTCCTTTCCGTTGGTGCCAGAGAACATTGGGATTTAGAGATTCCTTCATGTTGGAGCCAAAGAACACAGAGAGTTGGTGCTTCCTTCAGGTTGGAGCTTGTAAAATAGGGGGTTGGAGCCTCCTTCCAATTGTATATGGAGAGTTCATAGAGTTGTATATTCCTTGAGGTTGGAGCCTCCTTCCAATTGTATATGGAGAGTTCATAGAGTTGTATATTCCTTCAGGTTGGAGCCTGTAAATAGGGGGTTGGAGCCTCCTTCCAGTTGGTTCTAGATAATTGGGAAGTCAGTTCTTCCTATGAATGTATTATTGATATATATAAGAAATCATTTTGTGGTTTTATTCCATTTGGGTTTCCACGTAAATTATGATGTACTATGTATATGTGGTTGTTTATTATTCACTGATGAATGCTACTATGTATGTTGCAATACTATATTGAATGCACAAGTGATAAACTATTGAATACTGCTAATAAATTTGAAGTTTATATATTGTGATTGAAAGGGGTAAACATTTCTCATACTAATTCACCCCTCCTCTTAGTATACCAACAATTGGAACTACGTGAAATTCCACCTACCATTGGAAGTGACATGGAAAGGACTATCAATCTATGAGTGTGTTACCTACATTTACACTTTTCTCCATGTCCTTATTCCTCGAATAACTTTAGGCTTCAGGACCAAACATCTGGGGATTCTTGTAGACTCCTTCAAATGCACCAATCACATATATTTACATCAATGACAATTACTTATGTTGACATCAATGAAAACCAAATGTATAAAAAATCAATGACAACCAACTATCCAACAATTTCCCCCTTTGGCATTGATGGAAACATTCATACTCCAACACTCATACTCCCCTTGTGACCATCGCTCCTCATATCTCTCTTTCGATGTTTCTCTCCCCCTTTAACATCAGTAGAAAAGGGTATATCCATTTGGGGCCTCTCCCCCTATCTCCATGATTCTGATATTTTCTCTTATGATATTTATCGTTCTCCATGTTAGCACTAGGAGTCACCTTCAGATTGCATGGAAGGCAAGCCTAGTACCCATCAAGTTATATGTGAATGATAGAGTGTTTTAACAGGTCAAATGGAAAAGGAATCAAATGGTAATGCTCTAACTCAGACAACAGGACTAACATGCACCAACAATTAAGGTCTTGGCTAACTCTATCAATAGTTTGGGAGTAAGTACGAACAAAGGGAATACTTGAGTGAGAGGAGTGTAGGGACTGCTACAAACATCAAGTCTACAAAAGTCTAAGGAAGAAAGTTTCTAATCACAAAATATTCTTGACATCAGAAACTAAGAAAGCTAAATAAGCATCATGATAATACAATGATCAAACATCCACCATCACATCACCACAATAATTCATGTGAATCCTTCAAAGCATGAAAATTTAGCAACATAAGCAAATAAACTGGAAAAGAAGCTGATTTATATTAGCCAAAAGGTCTTAAGTCCATTACATCACTAGATCATAGTCACTTCATCAAAATATTAAAAAATAAAGGGAGCCTTGCTCAACCATCCAAACCTGCTAAATAAATTGATTTATCTATATATAACAATAAAGGGAGGCAACAACTGGAGGTACGAGCTAGCCTGTTTCCCTTGAAAATCTCTAAACATTTATTTGTTCTAACAGCTAGAATAATAGCATATGCTATAAAACATGGAAATGTTGGTGACTAATCCAATCATGCTTCTAACTGCTTTGATCATCTTTTGCTGCTCAACTCCTTTTTTTCCATGTGTTCCTTTGGAGCCTGTAGTTGTCTTCAAAATGCCAGTTGCTACTTCTGTAACTTTCTCCATTATCAACTTATCCAAAAATATGTTGGACTAGTCCTCCTAGATTCTGAGTGTTTGCTGGCAATTTCCATGGGTAGAAAATCTGGGTAGCACACTGTAAAAAAAAATAAGGAGAGAAGGCAGAGCCTGTAGGTAGCACCACGATGCTGCATATATGCACCAACATTGGTCCTCTGTTGAAATATTAGGTAGCTCCTGTGTGTTGCACCTGTAAAATATTTGATAGCGCCATTAGGTAGCACCCCTGTGTGTAAAAATAATCCCTACCAAATATTACGTAACACCTGTGGGTAGTTCCACTTTGTCACACCCTTATGTTGATTATGTTCTCTGTGGAATATTGTGCAGTGCCTTTATGTAGCATCACTTATGCAACGTCTGCATACAATTTTGGGTAGCATTGCCAAAATGTAGCTCCTTTCAATCTTGAATATGTACCGAGTAGTATGCATCATTTCATGATGACAGAACCATTTCACTTAGGTGCCTTTTACCACTAGGTGAAGATATCACTTAGCAAAAAATTCAAAATCAATATAGCTAAATGCCTAGAAGCCTGTATATATGGCACAAATAATATTAGCACAATGTTTAACCCTCCCAAAAAGATACATCTTCAAAAATGGGGGTTACCCTTTACCAACTATTTTTCATTTTAACACTTAACCTCATACTCTTCCTAGTAGAAAGAGGATCTTCGATTGACACAATAGAATTCTTATTTTTGGCATCTACAGGCTTCTTTTACGTAGTTGTGCTCTCCTTAGTTGTTGGTTTATCATCCTTAATGGAAGCTTTGACCAACACTTGTAAATTCCTTTGGGCTACCTCATCTTGAAAGTGTTTTAGCTCTTCCTTTAACTTCTTTTTATGAGATTGAAAGCCTCTGTTATGTCTGTAAATATTCTTTAGTTGTTTATGAAGGGGCAGAGCCTTTCTCACTACAAACCTTTCCAATTCAAGGGTATGATTATAGCCAGCCTTGAGCTCTTCCATTTGAGCCAAGTGGACCTTGTCTTCTGCTTTAAGACGAGCTATTATTTCCTTGCATATATGAGCTACGTGATAAGCCTTTTGTAGGTCTAACTATATGGAGGGACAGTGGCATGCTCAGTTTGAATAGGATTTTCCTCAGACTCTTCTTCTTCCTGCATGGGAAGTGTTTTGTCCACCTCATCATATTTCTCAGTGGCCTTACTTTTACCCTTATTTCTTTATACAATGGTTTCTTCATTTCTTACCACAGGCTCCTCGAAGTGTTTCACAGGGGTTTCCTCTTTTCTCTCCAAAGGTCTTTTAGTACCTTTACCCTTCTTTTGTACAAGGGTTTCTAATTTATACTCTACATGATTTTCAATATTCTTCACCTTCTTCTTTTGAATAGGGATCTCTAGTAAGGACTGCTCTCTGTAATCCTCCTTAGGAATTGATGACCTTGTGAAAGGTATTTTACCTTTGATTTCGAGTGTTGGAGGAGAAGAGGAAAAGAGAATCTTTTTCCCTCTCTTAGATGTAGCTTTGGTAGAAGGAGACAGATCTTCTAACCTTGATGGAGGAGGTGGTGAAAAATATCTATGTGGATAAGGACATACTTCTTCCTCAACTTCAATGACCTTCTTGTTGACCTCTGACACTTGAACAGGGGCTCTTCCCTTTCTCTTCCTACTGGTCCCTTCTTTGGTAGCAATGGTAGGTGAAAAAGAAATTTCCCTCCGTGATTGAGGAGTGGGTCCTAAATCCAACTTAAAATGGGAGGTAACCACAAAATTATCCCATGAAATATCATTCTTGCCCAATTCCTCAGATACTAGCATTCTGATTAATCCAGAGTGGAAAAGATAGAATCCACATCTTTATATTTGGCCTGTATCCTATCTGACATCTTACCTATACTCCTCAACAAGTAATAAGGAATATTCATCTCAACCTTACTAGTAAAATGTAGCAAGAATCTTATAGGGTACTAGTATAATGTGTTGAATCTCCCTTCACAAGTAAAGTATCTCTATATGATCTTCAATAGTCTGTCAAATTTTTCAATCAATTGGCTCCTTGGCATACTTTTGGATAGGTCATTGGCTTGATATTTAGGTTTAAAAATATATTTTGCATAAGTTGAACTCAAAGCCATGGATTTGAACCACCTTTCAGCTATAATGGGGATCCCTGTTGCGAGTGAGATGGAGGCTTCAGTCACTTCGAAATCCAAATCCCCAACCTTATTTTTCTTACCATCAAACTGCAATGCAAACTGTCTTGCTACCTCTGGATGGCCTCTCTGCATTTTTTGACAGAAGAAGAGGAACCCTACTCTTTGAAAGGCCTCTATTGCCATGATTTTTGTGTTAAAAAGGAGCATGATCATTGATTTTTTCCTAACTATATTGCCTCCTTTATGTTCCTTCTTTGATTTAGGGGTCTCCGTGACTCAGACTGAGGGCTCTGTAACGGTTGGTAATGCTTAGTAGACTTTGAATGGGGTTTCAGGTATGCAAAGTTGACCCTATACAACTGAGTAAAATGTTTAATTTCAAGATGAAAGGAGGCAAGGGAAAAAATGAGAGATTAAACAACGCCTTTGGGTAGCGCAATGCATATGCAGAGGATAGACTAGTCTAAATCTTGCAACTTCAAGGGCTAGGGAAGACAACAAAAATCCGACTCACATATGGGCCATGAGGTTTACAGGTATGAAAAAGAGACGAGATGAGGCTATCATAAAAAGATGAATTTTTTACTGATGTGTAAACTCAACAAAACAAAAACCCAATCACAAATTTCTCGTGACGATTAATACGCAGAGGAGGTAACAGTGGATACGTGCGTAGTAGACACCTGTTGAGCTCTTCAACACAATTATAGGATGAAAATGAGGAAAATTTGGCCCTGGAATCTCGCATGGTAGTAAGATTTGGTTGATATGTGGTCAGCTAATCAGAATTGGAGAATTCATGCAGTGCAACACTGTTGAGTTTTCAAAATTAGAAACCATTATCAAGGAACATAAATGCAAGATCTTTTGAAGGAACTTTAACTGAATTCTGGCACTGAAAACAAGGGATATGGTATTGGTTGTGGAAATCATGACTTGGGTTGGAAGTATGATAAAAGTGATGGGCACTACGAAAATGCCTAATGAGTAGGCAACACTTCCAATTCAAAATATGATTAGATAGGTAAGCGAGGACAATGAGGCATGCTTGTGAGGTCATGAGTGAGGAGAGAGAGTTGTCACATCAGCTTGATCATGGGAGGTATCGATCTAGGGGAAAATCATGAAAGGGATACAAAAGAATAAACCATGAGCTAAAAGGGTTCAAGGATAAAAAAATAAATTTAGGATCAAAACATGAGCTATGACTCAAAAAGTTTAGTCATCCAAGGCATCCTATCAAACATAACTTTAAAGGGATGATAAAAAACTATTTTTTTATTTAAAAAAAAGTAAAATCTAAGGTTCCAAAAACAATAAAAGAAAACTAAAAGACCCAAGGCAATTTAGTGTGATAACACTCCCCATTTGAAATCATGGGGAAAATGAGTAACTCCCCTTGTCGGTATGTCTCCCCCTATCTTCATGATTCTAATCTGGTCTCTCTCTCTCTGACGATATCTCTTCCCTTGAATTATTTTAAATATTTTGTATAGATAAATAAGGGGATTTTTTTTTATACTTCATTTCCTCTCTTCCAAGGTTGCTTCTTATTTGGTGCTTCCTCTTGTAATTCACTGACATATATAAAAAAAAATTAAAAGTTTCCTTGTTTCAACTCTTCATGGCTTGTCAAGTTTAGATCAATGACTAGAATTTCCTTTGATGATATTGTTCTTGCTAATGGTTTATCTTCCTTTGTCTTGTTGTTCCTTTCACTACTTCCCTTCCTATGACTAACTGATTTCACCTGTGAATATGCCTTCATCCATTGTTATACATCTTATCTTATTCATTTGTTTTGTAATCTCTACTCGACCATCCAAATATATCATGAAATTATATATGTTGATGTGTCATAACAACTTTCCATGAATGTGCTACACAATTAGACCTATTTGTCCATGAATATGTTGACTGGTATGCTCTATGTTTAACACATCCTTGAGTCTATATGTCATTGCTGGGAATCTTCTATATAATCATGAACCTCTACCTGAAAAGTGTGCCAATGATATTCTTCGTAATTGTCACTTGATGCCTAAAAGATACTCCTCAAACAATCAAATTGTCACAAGACATTCTGCACTTCTATCATCAAATCACTCTGAAAATGCCTTCGAAAAATAAAAAATCACTTCAGATTGCTCGACTGATAGTTCTCTAATTTGTATAGATGCTTCTTAGAATCCCCTTCTTCAATATTCATATTTACTGGCAGTCTCCAAGTGGGATGGTTCAGAAAGGTGGAGTAAGTCACCCTAATGCAGAGTAATATTTCTCTTCTCCTACATATTCATCATCTTCCTCTTTCTATGTAGATTCATCATGATCTTTCACTACTACAAATCATGACAGTATGATTTCCGGGAGTTCTTAATTCACCCATTCTTCCTTTACCTACTCTTTATTCACCTTTTCTTTATTCACTTGTTCTTTCTTTCTTTTACAAATCTTCTTGCATCTGATATCAATGTTTTCTCTCATGGAAGTATCGATCATGCTTCTACAATCATGAGTTGTATGTTCATAGTTGTGGCATTTGTAACATTTAATATTGTGCGGGGCCACATAAACATCTCTTGCATGAAAATTTATTCTATATGCTCTACAATCTACATCTTTATGTCCAAAGTTAGTACATGTAAAACAATAACCATAAAAGAAACTTTGATACTTGGAAGTGAATGATATTATTTGTGATGTAGTCCTTCTAAATTCATTCCCTGGATGATCACAATATTCTCTTTTGTTCTTTCCTTCACCATGATTGAATCTTCTTTGATACTTGAAAGTGGAGGGTCTCCTCTGATATTCGTTTCTTCTATAAATTTCTTCTTAATTTTTACTCATTTCTAGAATGTCCTCCTTTGAGGTCTTGCACTCTTCCTTATTGATAGAGCCTTTGATAACTTCCGCATAACTCTTATCCTTCTCTTCATTCTTCCTTTCTAGTAACCTACAACTTTTCTCTTCAACTTTCTTTACTGATGACATAGATATTTCTCTCTCTTCAGTGTTCTTGCTGAGCTTGACAAACTTAACCCTTAATGTGACAACTTCTTCTTCAAGATTCTCACAATATTCTTATTTCCTCATCATATCGATCTTCATGAATTCTTCCTTTTTCTTTACTTCTTCAAGTTGTCTCTTCAAGGAGTCAATTTCTTATTCAAGTCTTCTTTCTTGTTGACTAAATTCTGCTTCAAGATTATTTAAGTCCTCATATATTTTATTGAGATGGCTAGTCAAAATATTTTCTCTCTTCTCTACTTCCTTTCTTTGTGATACTATTTCGTCATCCAAAAACTACTTTTCTTCCAACTGACTTTTGCATGCTTCTTTAATCCTTCTGGATTCTTCTAATTGGAATTTTAGGTTTGTAATCATCTTTTGGACTTATTCAGAGTTGGGATTTTGAGACCCCTTCTTTAGCTCGATCAATTCTTCCTTGAGTGAATTGTTCGTCCTTCTTTCTTTTGTTAGATTGTTTAAAGCACTGATTAATTTTTCCTCAATATATACTATGCTTTATTCACAATATTCTTCTTCTGAATCTATTTGACATGAAGAGCATATGCCATCTCGTTCTACTTCAACATCTTCTTTATTCTTATTGGTATACTCTGTCTCTGGGATAGAATGAGATTCCTTAAAGTATATATTATGTAGCTTATCCCAAAGTTCTTTGGTTGATGAACATTGTCCCACTTTGTCTTTTACTGGATTTGGTAATCCTTCCAAGATGAAATCCATTTCTATTTTTTTGTTTCTCTTCAATTCCTTCTTGGACATAGTCTTCGATTTCTTTGAACTAGTGTATCCTATAACAACCAAGTACCAAACATCATACCCATGTGCTCCTATAAATTCTTTCATCCAGTTTCTCCATATCTCATATCTTAGAGAATTTTTTCCATCAAATATTGGTTTTCCATTTATTGTGCACTTCATGAATATTGGTTTTCCATTTATTGTGCACTTCATGAATATTGGTGCCCCCATGACTACACCAGGGTTCAGATTGTAGGCATATCAATTAACCATCTAAAAGTCAACTACTTATCTAAACTACCCCAAACATACAAAAACTCATACAAGAAAAGAAAATATGAGGGGGATCGAGCAATTGTACCTCTACTTTGCGTCTGGTGATGATCCCCTCATGCTTGAAAGCTTTGCTGACTGAACGACTACTCCCAAGGCTAACCTGCATTCAAATATTGACAAACAAACATCTACAAGCATGTTATTCCATATACAAATTAGGGTTATATGTTAGAATGAAAAAACATAAACCAATAAAATCATTCAATACACCATGGTTTGGAATAGGAAAAGTAATTATTTTATTAATAACTCAATGATTATAACTTTACAATCAAAGTTGGCTACTGCTCCACAAACCTGGTCCGAGCTTCTCTTCACCAAGATACAAGTGGACCTTTGTATGTCTTCTCCTCTCAAAATTTTGATCTCTTCTTGGGAAGTGAATGGGTTCTGATGGAGGAAGAAGGGATAATTGGGGGATGCTGAGGCAATGCTCACAAAAGGGCTGCAATAACTTGGGTAAAGAGGGGATGTGAAATGGACAGAGTTTCAATGTTCTTATGTCTAGATGTGGAATGAGACCCTAACACCTTTTTTTATATGACAAAAGGATGGTTATTCAGTTGGGTGATGGGATATAACAAGTGGATTAGTTGGGAAACTACCTAATAGCCCGTAATCTCAACAAATTCCATGTAAAATTTTATTTTTTGCAACTTTTGCAAGTATACACGAGCTGTAATTGTGTAGCATGCGTATCTACGTGAGATGTAGTGGTGAAACAAGCATATGTAAATAGACAGTATTAGTGCAGGGCATGTTCATATTCAAAAATATGGTTTTTTAGAAGAGCAACTCAGTAGTGCTTTGGAAAAAACTGCAAGTAATAGGGCCAAAGTCCAGGTATGCATGTGTAGATAAATTTAGGGTTATAAGAGATGGCCCCTAATGTGCGAGTTTAGAAGAGCATCTGATGGTCGAAATACATTGCAAAATATTCACCAATGTAGGAAATGAGTTAGCCTGGGACTAGAGTTTGGGAGGTGCCATCTGCAAAATAACAATTGTCTCTCCGAGGCAGGCATACTCATGCTCAAGATGAAATAAAGCATGGTTTCCCATCAAATACACTGCAAATCCATGCCATATAACTATATAAAGTGTATCTGCGAGAAAAACACAATGGATCTACATCTCAAAATCAAAGATATACAAGCAGAGTATCCATCATCAAGAAGCCAATGACACTTGATGGAAGGAGATGAGGTCTTCATAGCTCGAGAAACAACTTCAAGATCTTCAAAAATTGGGTAGGAGTACAATGTGACTGCATGACTTCACTACCCAGAGGTCTTCGATGGCTCGTCAAGAAAAGACAAGAGGATATCGATGATCAAGCAGAGAACTTTGTTGATTTTGAATCTAGACTTGACTGGACTTTCGGACTGGTCGTGGATAAAATTCCTCCACTCATCATCAAGGCTATTAGAAGTAAAATGTTCCATTTTCTCTAGGTAGGAAACTCCAAAGACATAATATATAATATTACCCCTCGGGAAAGTTTATCTTTGCCAAAAGGACGATAGGATGGGGGGTAAAAAAATTGGTGTGGTTTGGTTTATCTCTTTCATGAAAAATCCTTTGGAGGGCTCTGTTTGTGGAAGGTTTGTGGTCTAAATTTATAAAGGATAAGTATATTAAATCAAAGTCTATGTGGGAATGGATTTCCCTTCCAAATCATTATGTGGGGAATGCCTCAATATTTTGGAGATGTATGTTATCAATTGTTCCTTGGATGAATTCTTGGCTAATTTGGAATGTAGGGAATGTAATGCAAGTCAAACTAGGAGAAGATTTCTTTGTTGGAGGAGAATGTTTCTACAATCTCTCTTCTTCTCTATGTGAGTTTTTGAAATTTGTAGGTACTATGTTCTTAGGATAGATCATAAATCCTCTTTATCTATTCAATGGACAAAATTACTAGCTTAATGCATCTGATTAAGGTTTGGATGGTAGTTGGGCTCATGAATGATCTCAATTTATCAGGAATATAAATTCTTTAGGCCTGTGATTTTCTGAAGAGGATGACAGTCTAGTTTGGACAAGGAACTTCTTTGAAGGTATTGTTACAACCAAGTTAGCTTATGATGATATTTCTACTGCTAATTCCTGGATTGTTGCAAAATGGTGGTATAATAAATTATGGAAATGGTACATCCCTGAGAAACTTAAATTATTTTGTTGGTTATGCTTGGAGGGGAAGAGTCTAACATGGGATAATATCCAAAAAATGGGTTATCATGGGCCTAGTTTATGTTTTATGTGTTTCAAAGGGGAAGAGTCAGACTCTCATTTATTCATTAATTGTTTGTTTCTTCAAAGAGTTTGGATTCTGGTAGGTGATAGATTGTATTTATCTGGAGTTTGGAGAGGTGACTCTGTTGATCGTTGTCTTCAGGTATGGGTTAAAGATAGACCAAAGATGGTCGAATTACCAATTTTTATAATGTGGGGCATCTGGCTTACTAGAAACAACTATATATTTGAGGGAATCGGACTTGACTGTGAAGTTACTAGTTTAAAAAATCTTTCCTTTTTTCAGAAGTATCGCAAAGATAAATTTCTGAATGTTGATTCTAGTTTTTAAATTCCCCTCTCAAAACTTGCAGAGCAATATTCCAGTGGGATGTTTTGATGGTGCAGCTTCAGGTGGTATTTGTGGCACTGGTTTTATCCTCAAATTTTCTAAGAAGCATTCTTTTCATGCTTTCTTTGCAGGGGGCATAGGATCGAATACTAAGGCAAAACTTCAAGCTTTGTGGGGCTTACATTGTTTGGCTCGTAGAAAATATACCAATCAATTACAAGTCCTTGGTGATTCTAGAATCATCATCAAGTGGGTTGAAGGAAGTTTCAAGTTAAATATTTTGGAACTTGAGAATTAGAAAAGTCGAATTGGTCTTCTCAAACAGCCGTTTGACTATATTTCTTCTTTCTCCCATATTTATAAGCATCTTAATTCCATTGTTGATTCATATTCAAAGAAGCATGTCCACATTCCTTCGGGTGCTCTTTTCATACAAGAATGAATAAATGAAAGGATGTACTCCATGGTATCCTGTCCTTTATCCCTATCTTAAGATGTTCCTTAAGAGCTTCAAGAGGGATGATAGTCTAATTTAGTGATAATGGAAAGATAGGTTAATCCTTTTCTAGGAGGCTTTTATTTGCTTCATACTCAACGGCAATTGGAAATTTTGTATACAGACTTAGTAAACACATTTACTAGAGATATTATCTTTGAATAGAAATAATAACAAGATAACGATGAAAAAAAAAAAAGTGAAGAAAAGTTATTTGAGACAATCCACATAATAAAATAAGGAAACATTAATTATTATATAATTTAAAGTTTCTTGTTAATTACACTATGCGCTATTTTGAATCCAAAAGTCAACTTTTCATTAAAGTTTGACTCTCTTATTTTGTAACAAAGGTGCAGCAAATCGCAAAGAAACCGGCTATCTCGAATCGTGTATGCGGAGGAAAATGATGCTCTATAAGGCAACCAAATTTTGAAGCTATTTTTGGTAAGATCAACCAACAGTTTTCCACGAGGACGTTGAAAGAATACTCTGCTAAGAGAATAATGCAATTCAAGGCAACCAAAAAAATATTGAAGATAAGCACAAATTTCCACGAGATTGTAAATCCAGTTATACCAAATCGTGAATCTACAACATGAAAGGAAAGTGCCAAACATAAATGCAGCAGTTATGCCTTGAAGATCGCAGAGATCACAGAGATTTATCTTAAGTAAAAAGGAAATAGAAAATGCAGTTAAAGCTTCCAGAAACCAGTATGCCAGAAAACGAATTGGAGAGGACCAGTCATTACCAGAAAAAATAATTTCTTGTAATCCATCAGTGGTTGGCATATATGCAAACGAGCTGGGCGAAAACGAGAACGTGGGTTTTCTTCCTTGTGTTCACTAACGGTTCGTTTCGTACTGGTTCGGCAAATAGTTGAAGTATTCTTGGAAAAGTGATAAAGTTAAGAGAATTCATTCTCTCATATTTGTTATTTTTTCATTTATACTTTATATTTGATATATATGTTTGCCCTGTTAGATTTGCAACCATTTAAATTTTTGTAAGGGTTGTTAGTAACTTGCTGAATTTGATTTGGTATAAGTTGTTGTACTTTATTTTGTTGTTATTATTAAAGTATAGATGTTAGTAATTCATATTTATTCTTAGATAAATTGTTAGTGTGTTTTAATTATTCTTGAATCAAGGATTTTTTTCTGAATGAATTCAGAATCAATCTTCATCAATCTTCTTCATTTATACATGGTAGTTTTCTCTCATTCTTGAAATAGAATTAGTAGTTAAGATTTCTTTTCTGCAAGTTTAGTATCATTTATATCAGATCTTAAATGATTAAGTCTCTTTAAAGATAAAAAAACTTGTTAAGTGGCAAACCCAGCCCACTAAATCTGTTAAAAACTACCATCCCAAGAGAAAACTAACCTAATTGGGGTTTTGTCATCAGCTAATTGCCCCCGGTTGACGAAGGGAAGTCTCCCACCTGTTAATATCTTTGTTGTTTGATAATCCTCGTACACGGTTTGCTATGTGCTGGCTTCCATTTTCCTCTTAGGAGCAAACCCTTACCATTCGCTCGCAGTTTATTGGCACAAATCCTAATTTTGTTTACATGCCAGTGATCACGTTGAATCGTTTCTTTTAGCATAACTGTGTTTTGGTGGTTGTTGTAACTTTATGTGATGACTTTGTGGAATGTTCTGCAACTTAATGGAACAACTTCTCCTATGATTGCAGATCCCTAATCGTCAGCGAAAAGAACTGGCGTCCTTTCTTCTTGTGACACGTATTCTCATTAAAACCCTGTTGATTTTATCACCAGATTAAGTTCCTTTCCTTGGGGAATATAGTCAGTGATCACAGGTTATCATTTATTCTAAAATGATATCGTGTCATTCTCGGGCAGTTTCAACCTCGTATTGGATGTTGATTCTTCGTTAGTTTCGTGGTACTGTTATGACTATGATTTGGTTCTATCCTCCACTTGTTGGCTGATTTCATTGCTTCTAGTACGCCCATGATCTATTGCATTTAATCTATGCAATTTATAAGAAACTCTGCGCACCCATGAGCAAAGTGGATTTTTCTGGAACCAAAAGAAACATGGTATTCTTCTCTTCATGCTTGGAACGGCTGCGTTAACATTGGCACCGCAATCATGGATGATTCTTCCTCAATTTCATGGCTTATATCTAGGCGTTTATTTTCTTTTGGGATTGTATCCAATGTAAATCCGCCAAGCGTTCTCTTAAACAAGATTTAGGGTTTCTCTTATTGATACGTATCATAGCAATCTGAGGTGATTATTTCTCGTAATCTCAGCAATCTCGGAAATTGTTACTGGAGGATTCTTTTTGGATTATGTAGTCAAATCCATCAAGCTCTATTAAAATCTGGTTCAAAATTGTTTCCCTTTCCTTTGTTGGTTAGAGAGGTCGCAAATACCAGCTGTACCAATTCCAACAACCACTTTAACAAACTTATACCTATCCATTTGGTGAAAAGGTACACCAACTCCTCCGGTTATTCCCTCTGCTACCAAAGTTTTTTTCCCAACCAGACGGACCTATTAGAAGTACCCGGCGTGGAGCTTTTGTCCCCATTAATTCGTTAATGTTGTGGTTGTGCCATGGCGATGTTGCGATCCTGGGACTTGGTGCTTTATTAGTCTCTTCAACGAATTTTCCTTCTAGATGTAGTCTCTTTGCTGGTGCATGCCTCCTCTACATGCAAATTGGACTGGTCGTACTATAATTCAACACTTGTTCTCTGCTGGTGCATGCCTCCTCCCCGCGTACTGGTGGAATCTTTGTTTTGTTACTTGCTTTACCCACGCAATCTAAACATGGAACTTTATCCTGGATGTCATGCTCAACAATCTGGTTGAAAACCTCATGGAAACCCTAATTTAGTTGTAATTTGCAACATAGACCTTAACTTCGTTCCTCTTTAGGTCCCCGTGTTAACTTTTCTCCTTTACATCTGTATGCTCCTCGTACCAATCCTTTCTTAATCTGTTGCCATCTATTCCAGCAATTTTATGCAACTCCATATGCCACCAATCTTCGTGATCGTTGGCCTCCAATTTCCGACAATTCTGTGGCAAAACCATGATGCTATTCTCCATACCGACACGTCTTCCATAATCTCGAGAATTAAAAAAACCTGGAGTGCATTGGTGAAAACGATTTTTTTCAAGGATGAATCTGGATTTTATTATTTTGCTTTGGTTACAACCAAATAATCAGTTTCTTGTAAATGTATATAAATACATGGAAGTTAGTAGAGGCAAAGAGAGAAACAGAGTGAAAACTTGCAAGTCTTTTGTAATTTCCATGATCTTAACAAGGGCAGCGTGGCTGCGTGTACTGCCTCCCCATGCTGCCCGCTGTACTGCGATTTTAATTCCAGAACCCACATATTTAATGCCAAGACTAATCTGTGCAGTGAGGGTACT
>JZKD02S0123625.1:9204-24193 GCA_000966675.3 Picea glauca
GAATTGGTTTTAGTCACCAGCATATGAAGAGAAACATCCGACCAAAATTTCTAACACAGTTGGAATGATCGTTGGTTACAATCTTTAGAAAAATGAAAAAAAAAAACATCAAATATGGTGCTTCCTTGTATAAATAGGGGAGATATATATGTTCCAATGTGAACAAATACACACTATCTGTTTGTTTAGATGCAATACATATAAAGAAAGACAGTAGATCAGATTATCATGGAGAAGAGGTGGTGATGTGTTTCTCGTGCACGAGAGATAACATTGTGTTGATATATCCTCTTTAGTCTATCTTGAGGAAGCCCATCTCCTTCGACTTGCCAATACATTTCCTACTTCTTTCGATTATCATTGAATGGATTTTCTCTCGACTTGGAGTAATAGATTAGTTATTTTTGCTAGTTGCTTTCCCGAGATGGCCGATAATCAATATATTTACAGTTATTGTATAGAAAAGGGGGTCCAGGTGTCGCTTTCCCCCTTTTTGGAACCGATTGAGGATGCTTGTAATTGAATACATGTGCTCTTTTATTCCTTCTCCGAACCGAGGTTGTATATTGTTGGAAAGATGTTTTGAAAACCCATAGCGCACTCCGCTCCATCAATTTCATTCTCTTCTTACCGAAGGTTGGTCGGTATTAGTAGTAATATGTAATGTCCCCCACCTCTTGATGAAGAGGTCTGGAGAGACTTAGTAGTCTAGCTATCCTCACTAGACTATAGTTTCATGCATCAAGGGGACAAAGTCAACCAAAAGACACTTCCTAAGCACAACGTTATATTATTGGGTTCACTTTGTGTGAAAAATGGCAACGTTATATTACTAGGTTCACTTTGTGTGAAAAAGGGTAACTCAACGAAAGAAAAGAAAAGGTGGAGTTAAGCTAAGAGTTAACTCTGAGGGTTAACTAACTCAACAAAAGAATAAACGAGAGGTGTAAAAGAAAGGAAGGGTGCACTTCTAAGGCATTATGGATTATTATCATATTTTGCATTGGAGCTCTTGAGCACAAGCAATTTTGAGGGTTTTGTGATTAAAACCCTAGAGATCAACTCGGTGGTGAAAGATCCCACCTTCCTTGATCCAAGCTTGGTCCCGAAGGTGCAACAATATTCCCACACCATTCTACAGTGTTACAGGGGTCAAATCTATTGGCAGAGGCAAGCTAGTGCACAACCTAGGGGGTTTCCAGCAGAAGGGCACACCACCTTGAGAAGATCAATTTGATCTGAAGTAAGGAGGAAGCTTTTTGGAAAAGGAACATCTAGGTTTTCTTCGTATGGTCTGGGGCATCATTTCTAGTCTATTCAGGAGAAGGTTTTCCCAACAAATTATTTTCTGGAGATTGGCACGACTTGGAGGAGAGAGGGGTGCATTGCAAAAGGAGGTTTTCATCATTTGGTGGCCCAAATCTTCATAGATCATATTGAGACTTCACCAGATAGATTGTCTTGGCCCGATCTATCATTCCGGTGATTTTTGTAGTAGTTGGAGGCTTCTAGAGGTGAGGCCTAGATATTGGAGATTTAGTCAACCATGGCAGTACAAACCAGTTAAAGGTTTGCTCATTTGGAGGGTCATAAATTCACCCTTCAATCTGATACTTTGCCAGAGGGGTTCTAGTAGCCTGATCTACATTTCGGGGAAGTTTTGGGGCATTTGAAGCACATAAAGAGGAGGGTCGAAACTTAGGGGTTCTGCAGCAACCATGGCAGTGTGCAACTCAACCAGTTGGATGGGTTTGGCACTATATTGGATCAAGGTCTCATCTCATCAGTCTTCTCTTGTAAATGTTGGCCTTTGGAGGCTTGGATCTTCTCTTCAAAGGGCCTCTGGAAGGATATTATCATTGTATTGACTATTATTATAGCAGTTGGTATCCCATTTTGGATATTATTGGGGTTTTCTTCCAGATCTGCGGATCAGTTGTTACAAGGATCTATCTACTATCTAAATAAAGGTTAGATCTGACATTATTGTCTCTATATTGGTGTTCCTTATTGTATCTTGTCTTGTTTATTATATATGCTTCATATCTGTTGTTTCATGGCTTAATCATCGTCATATAAACCCTAATGTGCAACTCCATGAGTAAACATGTAAACACATAAGCAAACACAAACAAAAAGTGAACAGTTAGTGTTCCAAGCAAAAAAAATTGGCTTGGGAACATTATAGTGGTATCAAAGCGTTGATCCTCCTAGCCAGTGGGGATTAGTGCATGAAGAATTTCAATGGTATTTACATGGGTAGACATAGGAAGCAGACAGGTGAAACAGAGGCAGAGATGGAGGGTTCAGGTGATGACAGTGAGCCACATATTCTAGCAGGTTTTGCCAAGGAGTTACAACACTCCATAAACAGACAGAAAGTGCACTTGTGCATCATCTATAGGAGAACTGAGAAGAAATGCGCAGGGGACGGTTTGAAATGAGGGAGACTCTGGAAAGAGTGAATGCTAGCTAGGAGAGGCTTGCACAATTCCTATTACAGATGACCCATGCAGGAAAGGGACCAGAAATTTATGCAAACAGGGAAGTTAGTGGGTCTCATGGGGGAACTAGACCTCAATAGGGGCATAGCCCTCACTATCACACTGAGGGACATAGTTGTGGAGGTGTATCTCCTCAGGGGCCAACACATAGTAGGACCACCCATAAACCCTACCTACCCACATTCTTGGATAACTAGCCACAACGCAACTATGAGGATGAAATTGAGGACAACTTTGAGTAGTATGTCAGGGAGTATCACGCCTTGAGTGCAGGGTTCCAAAGGCAAGTCACGCTAGATAGGTATTGTGGAATCAAGTTTCGCGGTAAGCCTAAACATTATCAAAGGCTTAACTATGAATTGGAGTGCAGGGCAGGCAAGATGGAAATTACCTATTTTGATGGATCTTCTAAGGTGATTGCGCAAGCATGGGTGCAGAAACTTGACACCTACCTACAGCTTAACCCTGTGAGGGAGATGGATTCCATCAAGTTTTACATCATGTACTTGGATGGAAAGGCTCATGATTGGTGGTACCATGGGTTGACCACACTGGGTCACAATAAGATCACATCTTATATAGAGTTTACATAGAGGCTCATTGATAGGTTTGACCAGGGGGATCCATAGCTACCTTTTAGGGAACTAACCCAACTTAGACAGATAGGATCACCATAGGTTTACATATAAAAGTTTCATAGGATAGAAGTTATGGTACAGAATGTGTCTCAATCGAGACTTATGATGCTCTTCATAGAAGGGTTGATGGATCCCTTGAGGGGTTGGGTCAAGGATTTTAAGCCTGCCAACTTGCATGATGCGATATGGAAGACTAGGAACTTAGGATCAGCAACAAAGATGATATTTACCCCTATACCTCCTCTAAACCAAGGGGGTAGAGACCAAATACCTCCTATGAACCAAGGAGGGAGATACCAAAGGGGGTTTGACCAAGGAATAGGTAGGATGGATGAGTCCACTATGAGGGAATTGAGAAGGAAGCAGTTGTGCTTCACCTGCAAAGAGCCTTGGGATCCAACACACAAATGCATGGGCAAGGGCACGACTCACTACATTGAGGTGATCTCAGATGATAAGGAGGAGGAAGATTTCATCCATGTACATAACATAGAGGGAGAGGCCACATGACACGCAGAAGAGGAGGATGCAAGCCACGATCTTGCAGTAGATGAAAAGGTGACACTATCATCCATCAACGAGGTACCTAAATTCAACACTTTCAGGATGAGAGGGGTGCTACAAGGGCAGAAGGTCTCAGTTCTCATTGATGGGGATGCTTCACACAATTTCATTGATTCAACCCTACTGCAAAGGAGACACATACCTACAGTTGAGTTTGAGGGATTTCGTGTGGAGGTAGCAGGGGGGCGCACCATGCCTTGTGACATATACATTCCGAGAATGAAGCTTACATTGGGAAGACATGATTTGTCACATGATTTATATGTTATGGACCTTCCAAACACCAACATCATCCTTAGAGTATAGTGGCTTAGTACATTGGGTCCAATCACCACAAATTACAAGACCATGGAAATGTCTTTTACAGATGAAAATGGGAAAAAGGCGGTTCTCAGGGGCATGACAGACAACACACCGAGAGTGGTGACAACAAAGCGCATGGAGGCCATCTTCAGCAGGGAAGACATTTCTTATGCAATAGAGTGTAGAATATCAGTTAGGGTGGATAAGAAGGGGGAAACTCACTACTCACCAGAGATCCAGAGGATCATTGACATGCACAACAAGGTCTTTGAGCCCATACCACCAGGGGCACCACCAGATAGGGCGTTTGAGCACATCATAGAGTTGGAGGAGGGTGCAAAACCTGTCATCATCACTCCCTATAGGCACCCCAAGAAGTATAAAGATGATATTTAGAAGGCCATTAAATAATTATTAGACATGGGCCACATTAGGCCAAGTTCCAGTCGCTTTGCATCTTCAGTGGTATTGGTGAAAAAGAAGGATGGGAAAATGTGCATGTGTATTGACTATAAGGATTTAAATAAGAAGAAAATGAAAAATAAATACCTCATCCTAAGGATTGATGAGCTATTGGATGAGCTCCATGGGGCTCTATACTTCACAAAGATTGACTTGCGCTCTAGCTATCATCAGATAAATATGAGGGAGCACAATATCACCAAGATTGTTTTCCAATGTCACTATGGACACTATGAGTTCTTGGTAATGACGTTTGGGCTAACTAATGCACCAACCACCTTCCAATCTTGCATGAATCATTTGTTCAACAAGCAATTGAGGAAGTTCCTCTTGGTCTTCTTTGATGACTTGTTGATCTATAACAAAACTTGGGAGGAGCACCTTCAACATGTAGAGCAGATTTTGGCTATCATGGAAGAGAAATCCTTATATGCTAAGGAATCCAAATGTGAGTTTGGAATGACAGAGGTCCTTTATTTAGGGCACATCATTGGAGTGAAGGGGGTACATATACACCAAGAGAAGATATAAGCTATTCTTGATTGGCCCACACCTAAGACACTTGCATAATTGAAGGAATTTTTGGGCATTTGTTGCTATTATAGGAGTTTTGTTAAGGGCTTCTCTCAACTTTGTGCACCCTTGACCGATTTGACCAAGAAAGGGGCATTCAAGTGGAGCCTAGAAGCATAATTGACCTTTGACAAAATGAATAAGGTGATGAGTACGTGCCCAGTATTGGCCCTACTAGATTTTGCAAAACCTTTCACAATAGAGCGTGATACCTCAGGGGAAGGCATTGGGGCCGTGATTATGTAGAATAAGCACCTTATTATTTATGAAAGACAAAAATTGATAGGTCCTGAGCTCCTCTACACCATCTATGACAAATAAATGCTAGCCATCATGCATGCATTGGCTAAGTTCAGGCAATATTAGGTTTGGGCAAAATTTGTCGCGAGGACAGATCACAACAACCTAAAGTACTTCTTGGATCAGAAGGACTTGAATGAGATCCAACATAAGTGAGTGAGAAAAATCCAGGCTTATGAATTTGACATTGAGTTTGTCAAAGGGAAGAATAATGTGGTGGCAGATGCCTTATCTACAAGACCATCATTTTATGTCATGACCGACATCTCAGTGGATTGGAAGGCCCACCTTTTGGTGGAATGCTCAAAACATGGATTTTCATGCGAAGTGATGGATGGACAGGCACAATATGACAACTTTCGAATCATGGATGACATCATATACTACAAGGGCCAAATTTTCTTTGTCCCCGAGTCAACTTTTAAGGCCAAGGTGCTACAAGCATGCCATGATTCACCAGTAACAGGGCATCAAGGGTTCATCAAGACATACAGGAAAATACAAGAGAGATTCACTTTGAAGGGCGTGAAAGAAGATGTGATGTGCCACATCAAGGAATGCACCACTTGTCAGGCAAACAAAGATGAACACACTCACCCAACAAGATTCCTTCAACCACTTCCCATTCCAGAACACAAATGGGAAAGCATATCTATGCATTTCATCACAGGGTTGCCCAAGGATCAGAGCGAAGATTTCATTTTCGTGGTAGTAGATAGGTTGACTAAGTTTGTGCATTTTTTCACCATTGCCACAGACAACAATGCAACACAGGTTGCAAATTTGTTCTTCCAGGAGGTCTTCAGATTGCATGGTTTTCCCAAAACCATTGTGAGTGATAGGGACAACATGTTTATGAGCATATTTTGGTAGGAACTCTTCATGTTGGTAGGTACTTCCTTAACACCTAGTACCAGCTATCGTCCTCAAACATATGGCCAAATAGATACAGTTAAGAAATGGGTTGAAGGCTACCTCAGGAATTATGTGGCAGGGCACCAAAAGGCACGGGTTAAATGGCTTCACTTGGGGGAGTATTGCTACAACACCACCCAACATATGTCCATTGGTATGCCACCATTTAGAGCCTTATATAGCTATGAACCCCTCTCATGGATATTGTCTTTGGTGATAGCAGGGCTCCCATGGTTCAGGACTAGATTTAGCAGAGTTGGGACATACTCAGGGAACTGAAGGACCACCTGCAAAGGGCACATAATCAACAGAAGGTACAAACCGACAAGCACAAGGTGGAGCACACATTTGAGGTCTGTGACTTGGTTTATTTGAGGCTTCAACCATACAGGCAAACATCCATTAAGAGAAGTGGCGCAGAGAAGCTCCAACCTCACTTTTTTGGTCCATATAGGGTCAACATGAGGATAGGGGCCGTGGCATATGAGCTTGACCTACCACAAGGAAACAATATACATAATGTATTCCATGTGTCTTGTTTTCATAGAGCCATTGGTAAACATATCATTCCTATTGAGGAATTTCCACCTTTGGATGAAGAAGGATAGTTGGTATTGATACCGGAGGAGATACTAGAAGTCAAGGATAAGAAGTTGAGAAAAAGAAGCATCGAAGAATATTTGTTCAAGTGGAAGAACCTACCCATAGAGAATGCCACTTGGGAAGGGAAATAGATGATTCAGGAGATAGGTTCATAATTGCTTATGGGCAAGCAATTTCTAGCAAGGGAGACTGTAATGTCCCCCACATCTTAATGAAGAGGTTTGGAGAGACTCAATAGTCTAGCTATCCCCACTAGAATATAGTCTCATGCATCATGGGGACAAAGTCAACCAGAAGACACTTCCTAAGCACAACGTTATATTACTGAGTTGACTTTGCATGAAAAAGGTTAACTCAATGAATGAAAAGAAAAGGTGGAGTTAAGATAAGAGTTAACCCTAGGTGTTAACTAACTCAACAGAAGAATAGACAGGAGGTATAAAAGAAAGGAAGGGCACACTTCTAAGGCATTCTGTATTATTATCATATTTTTCATTGGAGCTCTTGAGCACGGGCAGTTTTGAGGGTTTTGTGACTATAACCCTAGAGATCAACTCGGTGGTGAAAGATCCCACCTTCCTTGATCCAAGCTTGGTCCCATAGATGAAACAATACTCCCACACCATTCTACAATGTTACAGGGGTCATATATATTGGCAAAGGCAAGCTAGTGTGCAACCTAGGGGGTTTCCAACAAGAGGGCGCACCACCTTAAGAAGATCAGTTCAATCTGAAGTAAGGTGGAAGATTTTTGGAAAAGGAACATCTAGGTTTTCTTTGTATGGTCCAGAGCATCATTTCTAGTCTATTCAGGAGGAGGTTTTCCCAGCAGATTATTTCCTGGAGCTTGGCATGATTTGGAGGAGAGAGGGGCACGTTGTAGAAGGAGGTTTTCATCATTTGGTAGCCCAGATCTTCATATATCATCTTGAGACTTCACCAGCTAGATTGTCTTGGCCCAATCTATCATTCTGGTGATTTTTGCAGCAGTTGGAGGCTTCTAGAGGTGAGACCAAGATATTGGAGATTCAGTCAACCAGGGGGCGCAAACCAGTTGAGGGTTTGCTCAGTTGGAGGGTCAGAACTTCACCCTTCAGTCTGATACTTTGCCAGGGGGGTTCTAGTAGCCCAATCTACATTCCAGGAAATTTTTGGGGAAATTGGAGCACAAAAAGAGGAGGGCCGAAACTTAGGGGTTCTGCAGCAACCAGGGCAGTGCACAACTCAACCAGTTGGAGGGGTTTTGCACTATATTGGATTATGGTATCATGTTATCAGTATTCTCTTGCAGCGGTTGGCCTTTGGAAGCTTGGATATTCTCTTTAGAGGGCCTTTGGAAGGGTATCATCATTGTATTGACTACTATTATAGCAGTTGGCATCCCATTTTGGATATTATTGTGGTTTTCTTCTAGATCTGTAGATCTCTTGTTACAAGGATCTATCTACTATCTAAATAAAGGTTAGATCTGACATTATTGGCTCTATATTGGTGTTCCTTATTATATCTTGTTTTGTTTATGATATATGCTTTAGATCTGTTTTTTCATTTCTTAATCATCATCATATAAACCCTAATGCACAACTCCATGAGTAAACCCGTAAACACATAAGCAAACACAAACAAACAGTGAGTAGTTAGTGTTTCGAGCAATTTTTTTTTGGCTTGGGAACATTACATAATAGATTTGAATACTGTCTCACTCTACAATGAGTCATATGGGTCATAGTAAGAATATTCAATGTTGGTTCAGGTTCTGGTCTACTGTATCAGAAGGAATACCCCTAAAAGAAAGAGAGAGTAGGGAGAGGGAGTGGTTGGTATGTTATAGACAAGCCATGCTTTCTTCTTAACAAAATATCATATATACTAGAAGCAAATATTGCTTTTTCATTTTTCTAGCATAAGAACCTAACTTGATTAGGGGATTAGCTACAGAGACGGATTACTAAACAAGGGGTTGCGTTCACTTAATCGCTTCCTTCGTTATTCTTTGGACCGGACTTAAGAGAGAGATGTTAATCGAATGGATTTTCTATCGACTTGGAGTAATAGATTTGTTAGTTTTGCTAGTCCGATATTCTTATTTTTAATGGTTGCTTTCAATGATTAGATGACGATTGTGGTAGTTGTGAAGCTCCACTTTCATTTTCGTAATAATTTAAAAAGGATTGAAATTTCTATTTTGTATGAATTATCTACATTTGTGATAGTTCGGCCTGGTTATTACTGAGCCACACTAAATTTAAAGGCCAAATTGGTTACGATTGCAAAGTGCAAATATTTGGGTTTTTTTTTTCAATTATGAATGGAAGATATTTTAACACGTGGAGTTATTTGACGTCCTAGAATCCATTGAACGACACTTGAGGAATCATAGATGTACACCAATGACCAAAAACAAAGGGAGTATAGTATATGCAATGAATATGATGTTAATTTTATCTATCTTCTATATTTTATTGTGTCTAATTATTACCTATGTGTGGCTTAGATTGTCATTTCGACATGCTTGTCCTAGAAGTAGTCTGTTGATCACCTGGATTGAATGCCAGATTCACACTTGCTGCTGTCAACAATGTAGGGTAATCCTTTCTCCTGATCCTGTCTTCTGAATTTTACTCATTTCCCGAGTCAAATTCACGCATTTCCCATTTCCCGAGTCAAACTTCAAAGTTCATTTGAGCAATCAATTTTGCAAAACATACTATGTACAATATTTTGAACGCATTGCTATGGAACCAATCTTCACAACATTCTTCATAGCATTGGACATTGAGCTTCCAATTTTATTTGTGCATGGGGTTCTTAGTCATTCCCAGACTGTTGATGCATAGATTTCATGGGGAAACTTGAGAGAAAGTTGTGTGTGCTCTATGTATATGGCTGAGATAAGAGGTATGAGTAGACCCTTTTAGGTGGATGAGAAACTGGTTTGGTACCTCCTTAATGTGGAGTTGAGGAGCCGCTCTCTCTTTGGCTTTGGAGACAGTGAGGAACAGAGGCGGTGAATATTGCATAATGGGACATAACATCAAATTTGTAGTGCATGTAGAGGTGGTGAAGACAGGAGGATAGCTCATCCACTGTGTTAGGGCAATGTGTTATTGGACCAATAGGATAATTTAGTTTTATTCAAGTTTTTAAACTAATTATAAACTCTAACAAATAGGCAAATAATATTTCCCTCCACTAGAACTATTTAGTCCCATCNACCAAGAAAGGGGCATTCAAGTGGAGCCTAGAAGCATAATTGACCTTTGACAAAATGAATAAGGTGATGAGTACGTGCCCAGTATTGGCCCTACTAGATTTTGCAAAACCTTTCACAATAGAGCGTGATACCTCAGGGGAAGGCATTGGGGCCGTGATTATGTAGAATAAGCACCTTATTATTTATGAAAGACAAAAATTGATAGGTCCTGAGCTCCTCTACACCATCTATGACAAATAAATGCTAGCCATCATGCATGCATTGGCTAAGTTCAGGCAATATTAGGTTTGGGCAAAATTTGTCGCGAGGACAGATCACAACAACCTAAAGTACTTCTTGGATCAGAAGGACTTGAATGAGATCCAACATAAGTGAGTGAGAAAAATCCAGGCTTATGAATTTGACATTGAGTTTGTCAAAGGGAAGAATAATGTGGTGGCAGATGCCTTATCTACAAGACCATCATTTTATGTCATGACCGACATCTCAGTGGATTGGAAGGCCCACCTTTTGGTGGAATGCTCAAAACATGGATTTTCATGCGAAGTGATGGATGGACAGGCACAATATGACAACTTTCGAATCATGGATGACATCATATACTACAAGGGCCAAATTTTCTTTGTCCCCGAGTCAACTTTTAAGGCCAAGGTGCTACAAGCATGCCATGATTCACCAGTAACAGGGCATCAAGGGTTCATCAAGACATACAGGAAAATACAAGAGAGATTCACTTTGAAGGGCGTGAAAGAAGATGTGATGTGCCACATCAAGGAATGCACCACTTGTCAGGCAAACAAAGATGAACACACTCACCCAACAAGATTCCTTCAACCACTTCCCATTCCAGAACACAAATGGGAAAGCATATCTATGCATTTCATCACAGGGTTGCCCAAGGATCAGAGCGAAGATTTCATTTTCGTGGTAGTAGATAGGTTGACTAAGTTTGTGCATTTTTTCACCATTGCCACAGACAACAATGCAACACAGGTTGCAAATTTGTTCTTCCAGGAGGTCTTCAGATTGCATGGTTTTCCCAAAACCATTGTGAGTGATAGGGACAACATGTTTATGAGCATATTTTGGTAGGAACTCTTCATGTTGGTAGGTACTTCCTTAACACCTAGTACCAGCTATCGTCCTCAAACATATGGCCAAATAGATACAGTTAAGAAATGGGTTGAAGGCTACCTCAGGAATTATGTGGCAGGGCACCAAAAGGCACGGGTTAAATGGCTTCACTTGGGGGAGTATTGCTACAACACCACCCAACATATGTCCATTGGTATGCCACCATTTAGAGCCTTATATAGCTATGAACCCCTCTCATGGATATTGTCTTTGGTGATAGCAGGGCTCCCATGGTTCAGGACTAGATTTAGCAGAGTTGGGACATACTCAGGGAACTGAAGGACCACCTGCAAAGGGCACATAATCAACAGAAGGTACAAACCGACAAGCACAAGGTGGAGCACACATTTGAGGTCTGTGACTTGGTTTATTTGAGGCTTCAACCATACAGGCAAACATCCATTAAGAGAAGTGGCGCAGAGAAGCTCCAACCTCACTTTTTTGGTCCATATAGGGTCAACATGAGGATAGGGGCCGTGGCATATGAGCTTGACCTACCACAAGGAAACAATATACATAATGTATTCCATGTGTCTTGTTTTCATAGAGCCATTGGTAAACATATCATTCCTATTGAGGAATTTCCACCTTTGGATGAAGAAGGATAGTTGGTATTGATACCGGAGGAGATACTAGAAGTCAAGGATAAGAAGTTGAGAAAAAGAAGCATCGAAGAATATTTGTTCAAGTGGAAGAACCTACCCATAGAGAATGCCACTTGGGAAGGGAAATAGATGATTCAGGAGATAGGTTCATAATTGCTTATGGGCAAGCAATTTCTAGCAAGGGAGACTGTAATGTCCCCCACATCTTAATGAAGAGGTTTGGAGAGACTCAATAGTCTAGCTATCCCCACTAGAATATAGTCTCATGCATCATGGGGACAAAGTCAACCAGAAGACACTTCCTAAGCACAACGTTATATTACTGAGTTGACTTTGCATGAAAAAGGTTAACTCAATGAATGAAAAGAAAAGGTGGAGTTAAGATAAGAGTTAACCCTAGGTGTTAACTAACTCAACAGAAGAATAGACAGGAGGTATAAAAGAAAGGAAGGGCACACTTCTAAGGCATTCTATATTATTATCATATTTTTCATTGGAGCTCTTGAGCACAGGCAGTTTTGAGGGTTTTGTGACTATAACCCTAGAGATCAACTCGGTGGTGAAAGATCCCACCTTCCTTGATCCAAGCTTGGTCCCATAGGTGAAACAATAATCCCACACCATTCTACAATGTTACAGGGGTCATATATATTGGCAAAGGCAAGCTAGTGTGCAACCTAGGGGGTTTCCAACAAGAGGGCGCACCACCTTAAGAAGATCAGTTCGATCTGAAGTAAGGAGGAATATTTTTGGAAAAGGAACATCTAGGTTTTCTTTGTATGGTCCAGAGCATCATTTCTAGTCTATTTCGGAGGAGGTTTTCCCAGCAGATTATTTCCTGGAGCTTGGCATGATTTGGAGGAGAGAGGGGCACGTTGTAGAAGGAGGTTTTCATCATTTGGTAGCCCAGATCTTCATATATCATCTTGAGACTTCACCAGCTAGATTGTCTTGGCCCAATCTATCATTCTGGTGATTTTTGCAGCAGTTGGAGGCTTCTAGAGGTGAGACCAAGATATTGGAGATTCAGTCAACCAGGGGGCGCAAACCAGTTGAGGGTTTGCTCAGTTGGAGGGTCAGAACTTCACCCTTCAGTCTGATACTTTGCCAGGGGGGTTCTAGTAGCCCAATCTACATTCCAGGAAATTTTTGGGGAAATTGGAGCACAAAAAGAGGAGGGCCGAAACTTAGGGGTTCTGCAGCAACCAGGGCAGTGCACAACTCAACCAGTTGGAGGGGTTTTGCACTATATTGGATTATGGTATCATGTTATCAGTATTCTCTTGCAGCGGTTGGCCTTTGGAAGCTTGGATATTCTCTTTAGAGGGCCTTTGGAAGGGTATCATCATTGTATTGACTACTATTATAGCAGTTGGCATCCCATTTTGGATATTATTGTGGTTTTCTTCTAGATCTGTAGATCTCTTGTTACAAGGATCTATCTACTATCTAAATAAAGGTTAGATCTGACATTATTGGCTCTATATTGGTGTTCCTTATTATATCTTGTTTTGTTTATGATATATGCTTTAGATCTGTTTTTTCATTTCTTAATCATCATCATATAAACCCTAATGCACAACTCCATGAGTAAACCCGTAAACACATAAGCAAACACAAACAAACAGTGAGTAGTTAGTGTTTCGAGCAATTTTTTTTTGGCTTGGGAACATTACATAATAGATTTGAATACTGTCTCACTCTACAATGAGTCATATGGGTCATAGTAAGAATATTCAATGTTGGTTCAGGTTCTGGTCTACTGTATCAGAAGGAATACCCCTAAAAGAAAGAGAGAGTAGGGAGAGGGAGTGGTTGGTATGTTATAGACAAGCCATGCTTTCTTCTTAACAAAATATCATATATACTAGAAGCAAATATTGCTTTTTCATTTTTCTAGCATAAGAACCTAACTTGATTAGGGGATTAGCTACAGAGACGGATTACTAAACAAGGGGTTGCGTTCACTTAATCGCTTCCTTCGTTATTCTTTGGACCGGACTTAAGAGAGAGATGTTAATCGAATGGATTTTCTATCGACTTGGAGTAATAGATTTGTTAGTTTTGCTAGTCCGATATTCTTATTTTTAATGGTTGCTTTCAATGATTAGATGACGATTGTGGTAGTTGTGAAGCTCCACTTTCATTTTCGTAATAATTTAAAAAGGATTGAAATTTCTATTTTGTATGAATTATCTACATTTGTGATAGTTCGGCCTGGTTATTACTGAGCCACACTAAATTTAAAGGCCAAATTGGTTACGATTGCAAAGTGCAAATATTTGGGTTTTTTTTTTCAATTATGAATGGAAGATATTTTAACACGTGGAGTTATTTGACGTCCTAGAATCCATTGAACGACACTTGAGGAATCATAGATGTACACCAATGACCAAAAACAAAGGGAGTATAGTATATGCAATGAATATGATGTTAATTTTATCTATCTTCTATATTTTATTGTGTCTAATTATTACCTATGTGTGGCTTAGATTGTCATTTCGACATGCTTGTCCTAGAAGTAGTCTGTTGATCACCTGGATTGAATGCCAGATTCACACTTGCTGCTGTCAACAATGTAGGGTAATCCTTTCTCCTGATCCTGTCTTCTGAATTTTACTCATTTCCCGAGTCAAATTCACGCATTTCCCATTTCCCGAGTCAAACTTCAAAGTTCATTTGAGCAATCAATTTTGCAAAACATACTATGTACAATATTTTGAACGCATTGCTATGGAACCAATCTTCACAACATTCTTCATAGCATTGGACATTGAGCTTCCAATTTTATTTGTGCATGGGGTTCTTAGTCATTCCCAGACTGTTGATGCATAGATTTCATGGGGAAACTTGAGAGAAAGTTGTGTGTGCTCTATGTATATGGCTGAGATAAGAGGTATGAGTAGACCCTTTTAGGTGGATGAGAAACTGGTTTGGTACCTCCTTAATGTGGAGTTGAGGAGCCGCTCTCTCTTTGGCTTTGGAGACAGTGAGGAACAGAGGCGGTGAATATTGCATAATGGGACATAACATCAAATTTGTAGTGCATGTAGAGGTGGTGAAGACAGGAGGATAGCTCATCCACTGTGTTAGGGCAATGTGTTATTGGACCAATAGGATAATTTAGTTTTATTCAAGTTTTTAAACTAATTATAAACTCTAACAAATAGGCAA
>JZKD02S0123636.1:0-24193 GCA_000966675.3 Picea glauca
GAATACAGACATATATTGAGAGCACTCAATACGATTACATATTCATTAGTGAATTATATGTTAGATTGGTATATTGTGCATAGATAAACACGTGGAATATAAATCGTATGAATGAAAATATCACATAAAAGAAAAATACAACATAAGTAGACACCACAAAGCTCGTTTATATATAAGCTTAATAGATTTTTTTTTTGGTCAAAATACATCGTACAAAAGTAAATAATAGGGAAACACATGGGCCTTTATGCCCATAGAATCATCATAAAGACTAAAATGACTGGAGACTCTACTCGTCCCCCTGCACCACATTGTGCTATGCAAATCAGACTACCACTCTTGCCACTCGTTGTAGAAAATGGCTGAGACCTTCAGGGACCCCAACTGTGTGTCTATGAAGATGTAGGGGCACATATCACATCCTCGTGGAGGGAAAACCCATGGTCAAACCATGGATGTTCCTCTCCACCTCTCAGAGTTCTCCTACCATGACATCTTTCTCTACCACTGCTTGAGCATCTCCGCGATGTCTTAATGTTGGAATCTTTACCGGATGTGACACACCTTTGTTTGCATCATGAAAAAAATGACTTAGCTCCCTTGTCATACAACCAAAAACATAAAAAAATAAGAAAAATATTGTTACAAGGTTATGATATTTCGTACCTAATGCGTCCCACTTTATACCCTTAGGAAGCACTAAATCTGCGCTACCAATAAAATCCACCCCAACATATGGAAAATCCTTGATCACCATTGGTTGTCTCCTCCACCATGAAAAGAAGTCAGCAGTAAATCTAAAAGCTGAGGATTCATTCCCCAACCTAGGGGAAAGGTCTAGTCCATTGCGCCACGTGGGGATCAGTCGTAGGGCATGCTATCAATGCAACCTGTGGTTTCATATGTGGAACCCACTCCAAGAAAAATGAGACCAAGAAATATCCATTCCCAAACTATTTTTTGCTGCCTATTCTACATTTGGATATCTGCTCCTTAACATTCCTCAAAAACCCTGTGCTCTAGTTGAGTAACCTAGGCCCCAAGCACTTAATGGAATAATATATTTGGGACTTGGAAGTGATATGGGAACCAATGCTTAATTCCAATTTGGTGATAGAAAATAGGATGGATCAGAGAGATAAATCCATCACGTATTTTATGACGATCCTCCCTCCTACCAAGTGTGACCCTGGTATGCAGTATTGGGCAACATATGCCTGTGTCGGTCATGGAGTGGCCCAATTTCTGGATAAAATAATAGGCGCTCCTCTCCTAGAGAGACCTGTCAAGAAGTGCACATCATCCATCTTGTTCTTGAGCACGTGTGGTCCTATTCAGAATGCTTTCTTTTCATTATCCCATAAGCCGATCAAATATTCAAGCAACAAAACTTCTTTCCTCATATTTTGGAGTTTGGAGTACTTAAGCAAGATGCAATCTCGTAAGGCTACCCTCACTTGAGGGTCTTGTAAAGAAACAATGTCATCAAATTCGTGCTCGAGTTATTTCCATTCAATCACAATTATCTATGAGTAAAACCTGCAAATTCATCAATTAATCATCACTAGCTAAGTTTTTAAAGAAAAAATTCCCCTTTTTCCAGCCTAAAGATACAATTTTTTTAATTTTTTTCACCTAGAACTCCCTGAAAGAAGAAAACGAAGTTCTAGTGCTCCCTCAATGCACATATCAGGGCGTTGAAATCGCGATCAACACTCCCCTTGATTACTTGAGGGAGCGTCGATACAGTTTGATGCTCTAGGGATTCTGATGGAGACTAAGCACATAAATTAAGGGAATAAATGCAATAAATAAACATGGAAATGAATGAGGAGGAGGAAAGAACCAACCTGATCTAGACAATTTCGAAAACGGTTGCCCACAACTCTCACAATCAACGCCTGAAAAAACACTTCAAAGAGGAAAGGCGAATAGTAAAACAAAGGTGAAAGTAATTTATTTCCCTAATTTGATATTTGATATGTTCAAATTTGGTCATTTTGCATCCTTTTCACATTTTATAAAGTTTATTTTTGGTTTTTTTATCATTTTTCGAGAAGCTACTAATACCTTTTTCCCAGAACGAATTGAGTATGCAAGAATTGGAGCAGATATTCTTCGATGATGTTGTAACACTGATAAGCTTAGTATTTTTTCTTTCTTGTGCTAAAAAATACTTGAGGATGTAACCAAGTACACTTCTATCGCTTTTTCATACTCGTAAAGGTTATACGAAAAAGGAACCCCCCAGAGTTTCGTTTAAGCTCTTTTCAGACTCTCTAAACATGGAAAGATCGTCGAGTGATATTTCTTCCTTTCACACTCGTCGAAAGGGAACCTTCCGAGTAGTAGTTTATCTCTTTTTCGGATCGCAGAGACTAAAATTACGAAAAAGGACAACCCTGGAGTTGCTTTTAAGTTATTTTCAGACTCTATAAACATGAAAAACCATCGAGTTTTCCTTCTATGGACTCGTAAACTTACACATTGAAGGGCCCATCTAGGGACAAACCCTTACTTATTCTAGTTTGTTAAATAAAGGAAGAGGAACTTACTGAAGGTGAGTTATATCAATAATGTGTTATCCTCCTCGAGCTCGTTAAATTAAAAATAGGTACTCATCTATCTGGATGGGGGAAAAATTGAAGGAAGAGGGTCAAGTTTCTTGAAAACTTTTGTAAGAAGCTCTTGCAGTCTCCCTTGAACACAACACTTGTTTTAACCTCCAAACTGAACACTTGGATAATCTGCTAAAATGATGCAGACCCCCCTTCTCTCCTAAGGGTTGCGTGACTGATACCACTTGATGCAGACCCTCCTTCTCTCCTATGGGTTGCCTGACCTCCCGGTTTAGGATTGATAAATAAATTGAGTCTGATTGACTCTCCAGGTATCTTCTAGACCCCAAACCCACTTACATAGGTCCTTTCTCTAAATACATAGGTCATATGAGACCTGCGAGTCCTTTCCTGAGCATTGTTCAAACCTCAACGCTAAACATGCACTAGTTCCTCTCTGGCTAATCCCTTCCCTTTATGTGACCATGATTGTGACCAAGGCACATCATGATCTTGTGTATCGGGTCTTCACACGTGAGTCACCCTGAATCTCCCGACCTATGAAATCATGAAAGGAGCCTAGAACGTGCTAAACCCTCTTTCTCTGTGACCACTGGCAGTGACCAAGTGCTTGAGTGAAAGGCGCGTCACGATTTCGCGTTTCACGACTCTGGGAGCCCTGCTACCTCTGTTTTTCGATAGCCGAAATTGAGAGGAACCTAGATCGACGATCCAAATCTCTCTTTGATTGAAAACTGCAATCAAATCGATGTTTCACGACTTTGGGAGTGATCCTTGCCTCCATTCTCCCAATAGCCAAACCTGTGATGGCACTAGATCGAATGTCCCGATCTCTCCCTTGCTCAATGGCTTAGTTCAAGTCGTGGTTTCACGTTTCAAGAATTTTCACGACTCAACATTTGACTCCTCCGAGTCATGAGTCAATGAAACGATGATCTCTCAGCACGTGTCATCCTTGATGATGGACGGTCCCAATGATTTTGGAATTTTGTGACCTTGTTCCTCCTGTGTGCCTTTAAATATTTAATGCTAGTGCACTTTAACTTGATCGAACAACTATGATTCTCTTGCGCTCAAACCAAATGGCTGAGATCCTCCCTCCTCTGCACTTTCTCCTTGTTGTGTGGGCATTGATCATATGGTCCAGATCTTTCCCCTTGAAATTACACTTTCTTCAGACTTAGAAAATTTTTGAAGGATTCAAAGGCCTTGAACTTTATCCTTCTTGCGAGTCCATTTCTTGGATATCTTTAACACTTATGAAAATCGTTATTCCTTCTGAACTTGGTCTGGTGAATACTTCGACTTCCCTCACACTCCTAGTGTTTCAGGGATTTCGATAACTCGGATCCAAAGGATTTCTCAAAGAGAAACTCCTCTCGCCCTCCTGGTGTTCTCCCTTTCTGGTTCTTCAACTTCTCACAAAGTCCCTTCAACACTTGGTCGAATATTGGATCTATGCACTCCTTGCACCAGATCTTTATGAAAGGTTCAAATTCTTGTGGATGACTATGCATGCCTTACACCAGTCTCTTTGCACTCCTTGCAAAGGGAAAGTTTCATGCTATCTCTTTTGAGCTTCGGAACCGAAACATATTTCATCAACGCACTCCTTGCATTCTGTGTGCACACCTTGCACCACTCGACATAAGAAAAACAATTGAAACTTATCCTAACATTCACAGTCCCATCTATTCATAACGAAATTCATTCATTCATTCATGAAAACAAAATAATAGAGAATTGCAAAACAATGTACACACCATACATTGGGTCAATTTTCCTCTATTACATTCATAAGTGAAAATGGATACAATTGAAATAAAAAACAACAACTGAAAACTAAAATCTCCTACTAACTTGCAATTCTTTAATTTGCAGCTATCTACCCTGCATCCAGCCTCATTTGTGCGTACAAAACCTCTATTTATCTCAGAGGGATCTTAGGGTTTCCCCTGACTACTTGTATACATCACAACCTATCCTATGACTATTTTAGTGTAGTCGCATTCCGGAGCCAGATTGGAAACTCCCACTTCGCTCGTGATTGCTCAAGCATGCCTCAAAAGATTATTTCGACGCTGAGTTAAGGCATACTTCAAAATGTCTGCTGCAACTACCAGTGTTGAGCTCTCATACATATTCCCAGACGTTGATGGGTCTTGCTCCACGTGCTTGACATCGATGCTCTTGCATCATACTCCCCTTGACAAAAATTCACGGAATCCTGTCCATGAGCTCCTGCATCGATTTTCCATGCTTTTGTATAGCAACGTCATTTTCCCAACTGACATCTTCTATTGGGTTTCCCTTCCACTTGACTACATATTCAAAATAGGTCTTCCTCCTAGTATTTTTTCCTATCCTCTGATCAACAATCTTCTCCATTTGTGGTTTTTCTGCTACAAGCATTTGTTTCTCCCACTAAACCTTCACCTGATATTTTGATCCCTCGGTGTCATCTTCCCTATAAGGATACAGGTCTGAAACATTAAATATGGGCGATATGCCCACATCATCTGGTATCTCAATCTCATAGGCATTTGCATCAAACTTCCTCAAGATCTTACATGGTCCTATTTTCTTCATTTTAACTTGTTATATGTTCCCCTAGGGAACCTTTCTTTCCTGAGATGTGCCAGAACCTGATCTCCCACTTCAAATTGAAGTTCTTTGTGATTTTGATTAGCTCTGCGTCTGTACTCTTGGTTAGAACTCTGCAATTGTCCTATGATCTGGATATTGAGCTTCTACATTTGTGCATCAAAATATTTTGCTCTCGTGCTCCTGATCTCACTATGATCCAAGTATCTCAACTCATATAAGCCCCTTGGTTGAATTCCATACAATATTTGTAATGGGCTCTTTCCAGTGCTATTTTTTGGTGAGTCATTGTATGCAAATTCTGCTTGGGACAGAATCTGACCCCACTGATTATGGTGTTCAGTAACCATACTCCCCAAGAAGTTTCCCAAACTTCTGTTTACCACCTCAGTTTGTCCATTTGTCTGAGGGTGATAAGTTGAGCTGAAGGATAAATCTGTCCCCAAATTCTTCCACAATGTTCTCCAAAAGTGACCAACAAATATTTTGTCTCTATCTGAGACAATGTTTCTGGGTAGGCCGTGAAGTCTCACAACTTCCTTAAAGAACAGATTTGCAACATGCGTTGCCTCATTGGTCTTCTATCATGGGATAAAATGTGCCATATTTGAAAGTCTATCCACCACCACAAATATGGAATCAAATCCTCTTTTCATTCTTGGAATTCCCAAAAAAAATTCCATGCTTATTACATCCCAAGGCCTCTCTGGTATTGGCAATGGTTGATACAATCCAATGTTCTGTCTTTTTCCTTTTGCATGCTAGAAGATTCTACATATGCTCACAAAATTTATCACCTTTGTTCTCATACCTAGACAATAGTATGAACTGCTCAACTGTGCAAACGTCTTATCATGGCCAAAATGTCCAACCAATCCTCCACTTTGATTTTCCTCCAAAAGGTTATCCCTCATTGAGAATTTTGGTATGCACAATTGATTTCCTTTGAACAACAATCCCTCTTGAATCATATACTATGTCCACTAGCTTTTGTCTCTCAACACAGGATTGCACATGCTTCGTATGCTTCCTTGAAATCTGTATCATCACAATACATGTCCTTAAGGTTTTCAAACCCCAAGGTATTCACCTGAAATTCCTGTAGAATCAAACATCTCATGCTTAATGCATCAAAAACTTTGTTAGAATTCCCATTAATATGTTTTATGAAAAAAGTAAATTTTTTCATAAACTCAACCCATTTTGCATGCTTCTGATTAAATTTTTCCTGCCTGGTTATGAATTGTAAAGCCTAGTTATCGCTATACAAGACAAATTCTTGTGGGACAAGGTAATGTCTCCATTTATTCAAGGATTGAATTATGGCATAAAACCCCTTATCATACACAAAGTATTTTCTCTTGTTTGCATTCAACTTCTCACTAAAATAGGCAACAAGTCTATTATCCTGGCTCAAAACTACTCCAATTGTAACTCCACTTGCATCACATCTCACCTAAAATGTCTTCTCAAAATTTGGCAAGACCAAAATGGGTCGTTTTTTTATTTTCTCCTTCAATATATTGAAGCTCCTCTGGGCTTCCTCTATCCATTTAAAATACTTGTACTTCTTCTTCACTGTATCCATCATTGGCGCACAAATTCCACTAAAGTTTCTGATGAAATTCATAAATCTTGCTAATCCATGGAAGCTCCTTACTTCAAACATACTCTTCGGTGACGACCATTCTTTGATTGATTTCACCTTCTCAGAATCCATGTTCAGTTCATTTGAAGAGATCACAAAACCCAAGTAGATGAGTTTTCTCTTCATATGAGAGGACTTTTTCAGATTTATCAACAGATTCTCCTGCTGTAGCCTCCTCATCACAAATGTCAGGTGCCTCAAATGCTCCTCTTTAGTCTTGCTAAAGATCAATAGATCATCCAGATATACAACCACAAAATTGCTAATGAAATCTTTCAGTATTTCATTCATCAGCCTAATAAAAGTACTCGGGGCATTGGTTAAGACAAATGGCATAACAAGCCACTCATACAAACCTTCATTTGTCTTAAAGGTTTTTTTCCACTCATCACCTTCTCTCATTCTAATCTGGTGATATCCAATTTTCAAATCTATCTTAGAAAATATATTTTCTCCACTTAAACAATCCATTAAATCATCCATTCTTGGTAAAGGAAATATATACATGATGGTGATCTTGTTATTGGATCTCGAGTCTGTACACATTATCCATCCTCCATCTTTCTTTGGAATCAACATAGTTGGTACTGCTCATGGAATCAAGCTCTCTCTAACCAAACCCTTGTCTAAAAGTTCTTGGACTTGGTTCTTCACTTCCTCATTCTCTCGGGGTGTCAATCTATATGCTGCTTTGTTTGGCAGACTTGTTGACTGATACTTCTGACGATTGATATTAGTATCAAATCAATATGATGACTGATACTTCTGATGGGTGGTAATGAGTTAGGCAGCTCATCCACCACTATGTCAACAAAATTATCCAACAATTCCTTAACTTCTTCAGGAAAATCATCCATTGAAGTACTTGTAAGGATAACCCTGGGTTTCCTTACCACAACAAACTACATCTCCTGTTCTTCCTTGACTTATTTCAGGATTTCCTTCCCGCTCATGAGAAGTATGCTTGTGCTGGCTTCCTCTTTCACTTTCTTCTCCTCTATTGGAAGCAACATGTGTGTTCTAAAATTATTCTCCAAGGTGTATTTATTCTTCCTCCCATCATGAATGAAATTCCTGTCAAACTGCCATGGTCTTCCCAACAAAATATGGCATATATCCATGGGAATTACATCACATAGAATTTCATCTCTATATCCTCCTATCTTAAATTCAACCAAGCATTGTTTAGTAACCATTTCCTGGTGTCCTTTATGCAACCATGAGACTTTTTATGGCTTCGGATGTGCAGTTGTCTCCAACTCCAATTTCTCCACCATCTATGTGGATACTAAGTTATCAGTGCTCCCACTGTCAATTATCACCTTGCATACTCTGTCTTTAGTTTTGCAAGATGCTCTAAAGAGATTGTTCCTCTGTACTGGCCTCTCAACTTCTACCTCTCTTTTTAAGAGAACCTTCCTCAACATCAGGGATCTCCCATCCTCTTCTCCTTCTGCTTCAACATATCTTCTCTGTGATTATGAAATGTGAGCTTCACCTCCTCCTTATTTATTTTTCTCAGGGAATTCCCAAGACATGTTCCCTATCTTTCTGCAGGCATAGCATCTTACTTCTCCTCCTCCTCTTCTTCCTCTTCCTCTAGAAGAGTTTCTTCCACCACCCTGTCTTTATCAAGAACTTCATCCTCTTTTCGAGTGACTGTGTGGCTTTTCAGTATCATCCTTATACTTATGTGCTCTGTCATGGGTAACTCCCTTACCTCTGTTTGGGACTGGGCCTTTGCCTCTTCCTCACTGGCTTTGATTTCTGACCAAATTCTCCTTTGCATTCAACGTAAACTGATAAGAATCTCTACTGTCCTTATTGACATCATGCTGAGCTCATCCTGGATCTCATATCTCAAGCCATGTATATACCTGGAAACTTTTTCTTCATCTCTCTCTCTTTATCTAGTTCTGATGTTTAGACTATAGAACTCCTCGATGTACTCCTTAATTGTCAACCCTTTTTGTCTTAGGTTATGCATTTTTCTGAATAGATTGATATGATAATCCTTGGGCATGAACTTAGCCTTCAACTTGGCTACCATTTTGTCCCTACACTTTATCTTATGTTTTCCTTGGCTCCTCCTCTCAGCCTGTAGTTTATACCACCACAGTGTTGCATGTCCTTTGATCCAAGTGACAACCTGTTTCACCTTTCTCTCTTCATCGACATCTTCATAGTCGAAATGTTTGTCCATGGATATTATCCAATCTAGCAACTCTTCAACATCTAAATTTCCTTCATACATTGGGACCTCTGTCTTGACTCTACCTCCCAATCTAACAACTGCTCTTAGCAAGCATTCTTCGACAACATCCTCTTCTGTAGCTTCTTCGACTTCTACTGCTTCACTCTCTACATCGTTGATATATCCGATATCAGGTGCTCGTCTTTTTGCTACCTCCATCACCTCTAATCTTGCATGAAGTTCTCGCATCTCCATTTCTACATATCAATTGGCTAAAGGTGCTTCCACTCGTCTCCTTGGTGGCATTGTGTTGACTGTCTGTCACACACAGAGTACAAATTTGAGTTATTCTATCTCCTCTCCTTTGCCTATTGTCTACAAGAAAACTTCTTCTCTGATACCACTTGATGCAGACCCCCCTTCTCTCCTAAGGGTTGTGTGACCTCCCGGTTTAGGATAGATCAATAAATTTAGTTTGATTGACTCTCCAGGTCTCTACTAGACCCCAAACCCAATTACACAGGTCCTTTCCCTAAAGAAACAGGTCGTATGAGACCCGCGGGTCCTTTCCTGAGCGTTGTTCAAACCTCAACACCAAATGGGCACTAGTTCATCTCTGGATAAACCCTTCCCTTTACATGACCACGACTGTCACCACTCGCCTGATCAAAAGGTGTGTCATGATCTCGCATATAGAGTCTTCGCACGTGAGTCACCCTGACTCTCTTGACCTCTGAAATATTGAAAGGAGCCTAGAGCGTGCTAACCCCTCTCTCTCCGTGACCACTGGCCATGACCACGCACTTGAGTGAAAGGCGCATCGTGATTTCACGTTTCACGACTCTGGGAGATTTTCTACCTCTGTTTCCCAATAGTTGAAATCACGATGACCCTAGATCGACGATACATATCTCTCTTTGATCGAAGGCTATGATAAAATCGACGTTTCTCATTTCGTGACTTTGGGAGTGCTCCTTTCCTCCATTCTCCCGATATATGAACCTACGATGGAAATGGATTGACGGTCCCGATCTCTCCCTTGCACAACAACTCAGATCAAGTCGTGGTTTCGCATTTCAAAAATTTTCACGACTCAACCTTTGAATCCTCTGAGTCATGAGATAGAAAAATGATGATATCTCGCCACATGTCCTCCTTGACGATGGATGATCCCAATGATTTCATAATTTTGTTGACCTTGTTCCTCCTATGTGCCTTCAAATCTTTAATGCTAGTGCACTTTACCTTGATTGGACGGCTATGATTCTCTTGCACTTGGACCGAACGGATGAGATCCTCCCTCCTTTGCACTTTCTCCTCATTGTCTGGACATTGATCGGACGGTCTAGATCTTTCTCCTTGAACTTACACTTTCTTCAGACTTAGAAGATTTTCTAAGGATTCAAAGGCCTCGACCTTTATCCTTCTTGTGAGCCTGTTTCTTGGATCTTGTTAACACTTATGAAAATTGTTATTCCTTATGAGCTTGGTCTGGTGAAGACTTCGACTTCCCGCACACTCCTAGCATTTTAGGGATTTTGATAACTCAGATTTGAAGGATTTCTTGAAGAGAAACTCCTCTCTCCCTCCTGGCATTCTCCCTTTCTGGTTCTTCGACTTCTCGCAAAGTCCCTTTGACGCTTAGTCGAATCTCAGATCTATGCACTCCTTGAACCAGATCTTTATGCAAGGTTCAAATTCTTGTGGACGACTATGCATGCCTTGCACCAGTCTCTTTTCACTCCTTGCAAAGGGAAATTTTTGTGCTATCTCTTCTAAGATTCGGAACCAAAACAGATTCCGTCAACACACTCCTTGCGTTCTGTGTGCACACCTTGCACCACTCGACAAAAGAGAAACAATTGAAACTTATCCTAAAATTCAGAGTCCCATATATTCATAATGAAATTCATTCAGTCATTCATGAAAACAAAATAACAGAGAATTGCAAAACAATGTCCACACCATACATTGGGTCAATTTTCCTCTGTTATATTCATAAGTGAAAAGGACTACAATTGAAATTAAAAACAACAACTGAAAACTGAAATCTCCTACTAACATGCAGTTCTCTAATTTGTAGCTATCTACCCTTCATCCAGCCTCATTTGGCTTTAAAAAACCTCTATTTATCTCAGAGGGATCTGAGGGTTTCCCCTAGCTACTTGTCTACATCACAACCTATCCTACGACTATTTTAGTGTAGTCACATTCCGGAGCCAGAGTGGAAACTCCCACTTCACTCATGATTTCTCAAGCGTGCCTCAAAAGATTATTTTGGTGCTGAGTTAAGGTGTACTTCAAAATGTCTGTTGCAATTGCCAGAATTGAGCTCCGGTACAGATTCCCATATGCTAATGGGTCTTTCTCCATGTGCTTGACAACGATGCTCCTGCATCATAAAAACTCCACACTGAACCAATCCTATGAGTCTTTCCACTCCTTTAAACCATCCAAAGAATGCATTATGTTTTGGTCCATTCTGCGTTTGTGGTGCCAAGTCTCACACTGTGCCTCAGTGTTCATGGGAATTTTCCGCCTCAAAAGTCAACCATCTACAAAATTACTAGTTTCCATACCCATTTTAGTCTATGTTCATATGCTATATCTTATAACTTTCCTGAAACAAGTTTTGTGTCGACTGATGGGGGATACATCAATTCCCTCCTTTGACGAGTCTTTCTTGTCGACTTCAACAAATTATCTAGGAAATAGACTTCGGAACACATTAGTACCTTGGGAACTACATGCCTCAATGGCATGCCTCCTCACATTAGGAAGTGGGTATTCATCAATGACCCCTGACCGATTGATTCTATGAATGTTCAACTTCAACTCATTTTTCACATTCGTTGGACTATAGTTTAAAAGTACATTGAAAATTATCGACATCAATGGTGATTTATCTCTCACTTATTAATGATATACCTCAATGACCGGTAATCAAGTGGTTTCTACCATGTTTGACATCAAAACATCTATTCACATGGGTAATATTTGTGCTACATTGGGATTGGGACGAAGACCCGGGGTTAAGCATCCACTCTGTTATTTTCTCTGTCCAGGCTGTGAAGGAAGCCATTTAAGCATGTTGATATATATGTTGTCACATAGATCCATATTGTATTGGTCTATGGCTATGATTTATCATCTCGTAGCTCCATTGTGTATTTTGCATGCCTACGATCAATTCATGTCATAGAGGTATGGATCCACATTGTATCTCTGGTGGTCATACCATTAGTCAATATCATCATGGATCCATAGTGTATTTATTGGCAGCCATACTTTGAGTCACTTATAGTCCAAGCATAGGTATGTTTGCCTCGGGAATGAACACATATTAAAACTGTTTGATGGTTTTCTGAAGTTTCTACCATGTTCCCCGACTCCAAACCGTTGCTTCAAAGAATCTACAAAGTGTTTTGGCCATAAAATTTCATCTTCTGACTTCACACTTTGGGGGGAAATCTGTTACACATCAAAATTACTCACTTCGATAATGTTACATTCTCATTGTTGCAAGTATATCACTTTTGTTGCAAGTGTATTAAGTGTCACATTCTCTTTCTGTAAGTGTCACATCATGAATGACACCATGAAAACACTTGATACAACCCCTAAAACATGTTAAAAGAACAAGCCCCGTCATCTAATAGTTAGAAGAAATGTTTTTCTATGAGAATTGATCATCTTGGCAACTTTTGGGAAGATCAGTGCTCCCTTGCTCATATACATGGAGCACTAGCACTCCTTGTCCATCTCACATGGAGTGTTGTAGCACTTTGTTTCCCATTCTAAGGGAGCTCCGAGTTGGTTGAGAAAATATTGGAAGAAATCCCATTTTCTTCTAAAGACATCTATGGATGGTTCGAGTTGGTTTGGCTCGAATATAACCCCTAGGATGTATCTAAGGGAGATATCACAACTATTGGAGCTATATCCTCGACTAATTCCAAATATAACCAAGGTGGTTGAGCTTCTCAAAGACTATAAATGGAGGCATTCTCATGGTGAACAAAAGAGAAAAAAAATCAGCAAAGCATTGTTATTCTGATTGTAAATCTTTCGAGCAAGGGTTGGACGAGGAGGACTTGGAGAGGTTGCTGCAACATCATATGAAGATTTTAATTTTCCTTTTAAATTTCTCATAAATATACTTGGCCTATTTCCTTCTAGTATGTGTTTACATGTACTTTTCTATGCTTGTCTTAATATCCATAGATTGATTGATTTTGTCTAATCCATTAGAGTAGGAGATAATCGTTTGTCTCTTGTTGTCCACTACAGGTATTGTTCGAAACTCGTTGATTGGAGTAGCTTGGACAAAAATCGAAAGCGAGGTACATCATACTTTCCCTCCTTCTCTCTTTTTCTATTGATAAAATGAATCTATAGGAATGGTAGTGTCCAAAGGTAGTTTTCCGTCTCGGTAGAGGGGTTTGTACTCCAAGGGAAAATTCTTCTGTCTGCAGGGGAATATTTCCATAACAACTAGGATGCCCCATACTTTTTACTTGATGGATCTCATTTTGATATATATATATATATATATATATATATACATTATTTTTTTTCATTATATACATTTTGTATTTTACTTGCAAATGTTAATATTTACATGTGACTACGTGTTCTTACATTACTGATGATGTAAATTCCAATCTAAAATATAATTAGCGTAGGCATTATCTAATTCATTATCTCTCTTAGGGACATGTTCATAATTAATAAAATCAAATGAACGCTCTAGAAGACGTACCCTAAGGAAAAATCATAACAACACTGGATTGCGTACTCGATACAGGACAATTAACTACGAAACAACCAATTTTGAATCCATGAAAACTTGGAGGTGATTAATGCCACTTAACAATGTGTCTCACAAAATATCAATAAATGAGCTATACTCGACAAATTTTTTAGTAGTTTCCCCAAGACACACACCTCCAATAGACACTAGCTGACTAGAAGGAGAATAAATCACCCAAGTAGTGGATGCTAAGTGTCGAGTATGGCGGCTAGCAGTATCCATGAATTTGAAGTAGATCAGTGACTCCCCATGAATCTGCCACACAATAGAAGCACACCAATCACTAATGCAACAAAAGGATGAAGAGAAAAATTCTAAACAAATCTATATACAAAATAAGAAATATTTACAAATGTGCTAATGTTGAAGCCCTCAGGATCATGCATATTACTTCTTGATATAGATCCAATTTCTGGGCTCCGACAACACATTGCCTTCATAACGTATGACCTTGTAAGATCCTTTTTCTAAAACTCGTCACATGACATAAGGGTCATACCACATAGGGTTAAACTTTCCTACCCCCAGGGAATCCTTGTCTTATTCATAGACCAACAAAAGGTCCCCCTCAGAGAAAACCCTAGGATGAACAAATTTATCATATTGAGACTTGAAACGCTTCTTGTGCGCTTCATTTGCTAAAGCTTCATCTTGACATTGCTTGTCAACATGTTCAAGATAAACTAAGTGCTCCTCAAATTGAGTCGTATCAAGACAGAGCTCAACTGCTATTTTAAGTGAAGGAACCTCACATTCAATTGAAAAAATTTCTTCCACCTCGTGGACAAGTTGGAAAGGCAGGAAAATAGTATCAATTTTGACTAAGGTTCGGTAATCCCACAAGGCCAGGTCTAACATCAAATGCCAATTCGTTCAAGTTGAGTTAACCATTCTTCTAGTATCATTTTTAATGAATTTTTCACGGATTCAAATTGACCATTGGCCTAGCGATAGTAAGGAGATGAATGATCCTCACTAATTCCCAATTTTTATGCTAGCTCTGACATCATGCGGTTTTGAAAGTAACTGCCATGGTCAGTGACAATCTCTCTCGGAACCCTGAACCTAGCTATGACCTGATTAAATATGAAGAGTGTTGTGGTTCCCTCATCATTAGAAAATGTTGGCATGGCCTCGACCCATTTAGTAAAGTAGTTGACGACCACAATGATGTAACAATGCCCCCTAGCCGAAGTCAGGTGTCATGTCATGAAATCTACCCCCCATTTAGTGAAGGGGCCGACAATAATAACAATAAACATGGGAGTGGGATGCACATGCATTTTCTTAGAGAAGATTTTACACGGATGACACATCTTAACCGCTTTGACACAATCTTTGAATATCGTGGGCCAAAATTACCTGATGTGCAAAATATTTTGGGTTGTTGCCAACCCAGATAGGTGACTACCACATACTCCACTATGGTATTCGATCAAAACAACCTCTGATTCTTCAAAAGTCAAACAACGATGAAGAATCGAGTCTATACCATGTTGATACAATGTTTTGATGATGATTAGGTAGTTTTTAAGCATGTGAAAAACTCGTCGTCCCTCGTCTCGTGAATAGTTTGGAGGAAACTTTAGAGTCTGGAGATATATAAGAATATCCCCATACCACGGGTCAAATGAAGAAATGAGAAAAATATGCTCATCCGTAAACGAGTCTATCATTTCTCTTTCCTTGTGACTCTCAACTGGGAACTCTGACATTAACTCATAAAATACCAAATACTTCTTAGACTTTGCAGACGCAAAGTCCAATTCAAGCTCCTGAATTAGACGTGAAGTAGTTCCCACCAATAATATTCCTAGTCAAAACATATTGGAAAGGATTAACGATGGTGGTAACGATTGTCGTACATAGGAGAATATAGTGTCAAAGTTGATGAATGTCATGGAATGTTTCCAGGGACAACTTTTCAACGTGAGAGTACCTGAGTTCAGGACCTATCAATGCATGAATTAAACAATAGATGATGTGCTCTTGGAGCTCATCATCTTCCTAAATAAGAACCATGCCAATAGATGATTCGACGAATGCCAAATACAACAAGTAATCACGATTGTAGTTGGGGGGACTCAACAAAGGAGTAAAACAAAATATTTCTTTAACACATCAACGAGTGATATGCGACTTTGTCCCAATAAAGTGGGACCCCTTTCTTCAAAAGGCGAATGAAACCTTTTGTTATGTGGGTGTATTTCGACATGAATCGTCAAAGAGAATTCGCCTTTCCCTGTAGGCTCTGAAGTTGTCTAATCATACATGGGGGAGGAAATTGAGTTGTTCTCTCAACCTTCAAGGGGTCAACCATGATCCCTTTTGTTGAAACGATGAATCCCAAAAGATGATTGGAGGTCACACAAAAAATACACTTATTTGGATTCAATCGAATCCTATAGAAACGACATTGTTCAAAAACTAAATGGAGGTGTAAGAGATGTTGGACCCTATTGCATGATTGAATTGTGATATTTTCTAAGTATTACTCCACTGTATTCTTAAAATAATGAAAATCAAACATCATGACCTGCTGGAATCTTGCACTAACATTTTTAAGACCAAATGAAGTTTTCCTGTAAGCGAAATTACCCTAGGGACATATGAAGTCCATTTTGTGTAGGTCTTCCAGAAGAATTTCAATTTGGCTGTAGCCAAAAAAACCATCCATAAACAATAATATTTCACTCCCCACACACTCATCCACTATCTGATCAATGAATGGCATCGAGAAGTTGTATTTAGGACAAGTTTTAATTAAGTCCCTAAAATCCATGCAAGCACAGATTGTACCCTACTTCTTATCAACGAGAACAAGGTTGGAGACCCATTATGTTAGGAGACTTGGGTAGATAAATCTTTCATTAAGCAAGTTTTCCACTTCTAGTTTTATTTTCGCTTCCTTTCTTGGGTTCACAGGTCTTAAATTTTTTTGAAATAACTTTGCATTTTCATAGGTTCGAATCTCGTGTTGAACTATTCGAGGATCAATGCCAGAAATTTCCTCGTAAGACCATGTAAACACATCTTGAAACTACTTAAATAATGTCGTATATTGAGTGATATCATTCTGTGAGCATTATTCTCCGATAAATAATTTTTTAACAATTTCAAGATTCTTAGAAATGTTGACCAAGATTATCTTCGATATACCAGGCATGTTTCCTTCAGCATATACAACATGTTCGGCCAAGGGATTTACTACCCCATTAAAATTTCCAATAATGGATGACTTGAACTCTCCACTCTCTACTCGACTGATTTTAGGGAGTAAATATGATCTATTATGCAAATCCCCCCATGTCCTTTTAGTTCTGACCATTGCCTCGATGATTGCTTCGTCTTAAGGAAATAAAATATCTAAACAATCTTGGGAGCTAGAATATTTTTGAGCCAAAATAGCCTCAGGTAAGAGATCATCATCCTTAGTGACCACTGGTATTTGATCTGGGTCTTTTGTGTCCTGTTGAATGGATTGATAAGATAACTTAGTTGTAGACAACGGTTCAACCATTCCAGCATGGAATCAACCTTCGACCATACTAGACGGTGAGGGAAGGGCCCATGGGTCATGCATATATGATGTTTTAAACGAAGCGACCCTATTAATTGGAGTGGCACAAACATACGAAATCAGTGCGGGAGATTTAAAATATCCCATAATAAAAGGGTAAATTCCACAATTAATATTCTCAATGGCCACCTGAGAGTTTTCAATCTAAGGGATAATTGTCCCAGGGTTAGCTTCCATGTCATAAAGGTTGGATTCCACATGATCAATGGTCACAATTTTCCCTCATGGGGAAAACATATAATCTGAAATACTATCGAGACGACAACCGTTATGGCATATTTCCAACTTCTTCCTAATAAGAGATTATAGTCGAGCGTCGCGTCGACTACTTCAACCTCAATGAAAATGGACTTGAACCCTAATGTAACCAGAAAACAAGGAATCATACAATGTGGTTGAAACAAATGTCCATCAAAGGAAGTTAAGAGTGTAGGAGAGGGGGTAAGTCCAGGAGGATCGATATCTTTCCAACATGACAAATACATTAGGCATGTTGAATCACTTTCATCAATGACAGTTCTCTTAACTAAGATATTATTTCAAACAACACCAATATGAAAAACTACATGATATGGAAGTCATGGCCTCACATCAGTAGCATAAAACTTCATTACAATATTACTATAATAATCAACAACTCCCATGGAAGAAAACAACACAGTGCGCTACAAGGGGAAACTTAGGAGCACCTCCAAAGAGGAAATTTCACAGGGGGTCTGAGACAAATCCTCAACAATTGAATAATTAGGAGTGGATCTTGCATTAGGGTTATGTGTTTTTATTTTATAAAATCCTTTAGGTGTGTGCGACGTTGTCTCTTTTTCAGGCTTCTCTATGTGGAGAGGGGTCTGATCTTATGAAGTTTCATTACCCTTCTCACTCGACTTTGGATTATCATAATTCTAAGAACTTTTCAACAAATCTAAATCCTTGAGATTTGAACGACTAATCATTTTCACTAATCCTTTATATCCATCAGAGGGGGGAGAACTTGAAGTGCCCCCTTGTGGGTTGAAGTTGGAAGATCCAAATTGCAAATTATGCCCTTGTGGGAAAGGGTTCTTCAACATAATAAACTATCATTGTTGATTCAACTTAATCAGATGTTGTTCTTCTTCCATTTGTGGTCACTGATGTGTAAGGTGATCATCATTACAAAGCTTGCAATGAAACTTCACCTTCCTTTTCTCATCCTTGGCACCCTCAACTTTCTTATCCGACTTTTTTTTATTTCCCCCACCACCTTTCTTAAACTTTCATTTTTTACTCTCTCTAGGTTGTTGAGGACCCCTCGAAGTCTACATTTTCATTGAAGGTTAGGTGGTGGGGGTGGTCAAGCCAGAGGTTGGACTGGCCACAGGTTGTTGAATAACCAGTTTTTGCATCTGGCTAGTGGTTAGGTCTACGATTTTCATTTGGGAAGAACCCACTATACCATCGACATGTGGGTTAGACTTCGGCTTTTCCAAGTTGAGAGTATATTGCAACAATTTCGACATAATCTCATAGAGCATGCATGACTGAGATTATATGAGCTCTAACTATTGCACTTGAAATATTGTCTGTACTCTATGAAAACACTCCTGAAGTTGCAATGTCTTTTGAAATATAAGGGAGTAGATATTTCAGAACCATTCAAGGAGGAACTCTGGTGGAACCATAGCCTTAATAAATATCTTCCTTATCCTCCATTCCTGAATGTGATTGGAAATGTGTGTGGCGTTGTCTAGCTCAAAATTAGCCAACAATTCTGTCCCAACATCGTACCAGACAAGGAGTTGGAAATGGTTTAGGAAAACCATGGCTAAATCACCAAACATTGAGTAATTCCCTGTATTGAGTTCAATATACCACTTGGAAGTTCCTCCAGTGAGAGTACACTAGAATAAACACAATCGAATCAAATCGCATTAAGAGAGTTGGACAAACCCCACAAGTAGATCATTGTCACATGGTTCTATGGATCCTCACCAGTTTTACCTTCAAACTTGGGTATGTATGAAGGTAGTTTGGTTGGGACCATAGTCCATCTATGATCATGACAAATGGTATCATTCATCAACTTGGATAAGTCTAGAAAATGTAGTGTTTCCAGAAATGGTAACCTGGGTTGCGACATTGACTAATGAGTGACCTAAAAAGAAGGTCTTGGGTTGTAAATGACACCATATTTCTAGAAAGAGTTTTATATAGAGCCAGATCTTGGGATAAAAACTTGTGACCCCTGGTTGAATGAAGGAAATCCTCCACCCATCTTGTTCCTGAGAGGAAAACCAGGGTTACCTCCAGCGGACCCTCCATGGAAAGGGAACAATTATGGCATGGGGGTAGACTAACTAGGAAAGGGGTTGCCCCCTTATGACATCCCTTGAGAGGGATTCCATTGGAATTGGAGATGGGTACTCCCCAATGGCACCCCCAGTGAGGATAAAGGTCTTTTCTATGGGAGAGATTGAACTTGGAAGGGTTTTCCCAATGCCGACATTGCATATGCGGTGAAAGGGTTTCTCCTGAATCCATAGTAAAGTGTGAATGCGGTCGATGTAGATAACATACTAGCAGATTGGGATCCACTACCCATTGAGGCGCTCCCACCCCATGTGGGGTTAGGGTTAGAAAATGGAACAAGTCCACTTCTGACGAATTGAGATTGCGGAGGAATGTGACCTCCACCCCAAGAAAAGGATTGGTAAGGAGTTGGAGTGCTCCCTTCCTAAACATTTAAAGACTGGGATGTTGGTTGAGATTTAACCAATGTTTAAAGTGTGTCCATCGACAAAATTCAGTAAGTGAAAGCATTCTTTGTTGATGACAATGATGCAGCTACACTCAAAACTCAAGTGGGACCGAAAACTGATGAGGCAATGCTGCAGGTTGTTGTGGCGATGGTGGAATGAAACACATTTTTTGTTTGATGTGACATACCCGAAGGAAATATCCCCTCGATAAATATTTCCAAGGTGGGATTTGTAGGGTATCCTCACCTTGATACTAGTGGAGTGCCTTCCATAATGGCCCAACGGAGAGGGATACTATCATCGAAGTATGATCTTAGAGGTGGGACTCATATGACAGGAAACAGGAGAATCCTAGGTAATGGAGAATTAAAGTGTGGAGTGAATTCCTCAGCTGGAATATCCTCAACGATTACTACCTCTGGTTCTAAAACGTTAACTTTTGGAGGTTTATTTCCTACGATCTTAGTTTGACTGACCCATAAGAAAGTTATGGACTAATCAAGCCAATGCGTTTGTAGAGGCCGGGGAGAATTATTTATAATCTCTTCCTCGAGTGAAAGGAATTGAATTATCCTCGATCTTCGAGGTGGTAGGTTGGCCACTTTGAGTGATCAACTCTCGGTGACAATCGAATCACCTTCCTAAAGTTGAACTATGTTCACAAAAAACACCGCTACAAATCCCTTAAATACAAGACAAATAGAAACAACTTTGTCAAGATTCCAAGTCAAGTGGATTAAGTCTTGGGACCGAAATAATAACAAAGTGGGATTAGGCCCTTTTGAACGAAGGCATAAGTTTATTAAGTCCCATAGACCAACACACGAAGGTATGAGAAGTAGTTATCCTGATCTCCACAGATCAACCTTATCTAGTGCAAGTACCCATGCTTCATGAGGCACTCTCTAGTAGTACTAAAGTATGCGATGGAAAATATTCCCCATGTACTATGGAAAACCCCTGCAATCACATTGTGAAATACCTAGGAGAGGAAACTATGGTTAGCAACTTGCAGTCGATGCCTGGAGGGTACAATCATCAGTCGGGATTGAAAGTGTTGGAAGGGTAGAAAAGCCTGAAGCCTAAAAAGCACCTCCTCTCATGGAGGTATGGGTACAATCGAAACCCCTAATACACTATCTCTCCACAACGCTCGATCCATATCTGGAGGGGACTCTCCTCGACCATTCCTTACGTGACCTCGTGTTTAACTCCCGTGTTAGAGGATATTCCAGACCAACCTATACAAAATAATGGTTCTATTAGTTCTCATTTTCTTCCCAAAACACTATCTTTAGTATTTATAAGCCAAGCATTAGCACTTCATGAAAAATTCAATTAGATGTGCAAGAATTATATGCTTAGTGAATCAAGAAAATATTCTTCATTCTTTTCTTTGATGGAGTGTCTAAATGAAATCCAAGGGTGGCAGATTGGCAGGATTGTAGATTTTAACCTTGTACAATTAATTACTAGAAATGGATTCTTAATGTAAACAAAAAAGATACAATGGAACACACACACATTACATGTATGTTTTACCCTGTAAACCCAAACCAGGAAAACTAGCAACTTGTTTAGTGTTGCACCTCTAATTCTTTATTCGTCATACATATTCATTTTTTACAATTATATATATATATATATATATATATATATATATATATATATATATATATATATAGGATCTTGTGGCATCCAAAACCCCTAATCCATTGACCCATATTAGTCAATAAACCTAATTCCTTAACCAAAATTATAAAACCATCGGTGAAAACCATGTGTACAAAAACCTCTAAAAGCGAATGCGAAAAACCACCAAAAACAATTTGGGGGCTCCTCCCCCCTGCAAACCCCCTCGAATCACGACACAACACAGATATTAGGTTTGGTCATGCAAATAATATAACACACACCCAATAGGGATCGTATTAGATCCCAAAGGAAAACTAGAAATATCTTTTACCTGGTACCTAGGAATATCTACAAACAATCAAGCCAAGGCCTATGCACTTCTCCAAGGTCTCCTCCTTTGCAAAGAAATCTAATATAAAATATTTGATTTTCATAGGATATTCAAGTGTCATTATAAAATTTATGGTATTGAAATCAATCTCTTCAAACAATAAGATTTCTTTGATCATTGCTCGAATAAACAAGGAGGTCATTATCCTAAGAAAGGTTTCATACTTCCATGTCTTGAGAGAATTTAAATCCCAAGCCAAATATCTAGCTAATGAAGCTACCTCCCTTAACCAATAAGCCTTGAGGAAAAATGGGAGGTAATTTCACCACATAATCCCCTATGTTCTTAAGGATATGAATTTAAGCCATGTATCATCACCATTAACCACCACATGTTTCAATGTCACTCATATCAATCCTCAAGAATGGAGACGGGATTCAAAAGGACACAATCACCTCCCATTCACATGATGGAATTAATATCAGTCCCATATATTTAATTCCTCATTGTAGTTTATAATTGTCAAGGTGGAATAATGAAGTAGTCCAAGGAAGGAATTTGTAGCAGCTTCTGAAGCAACATCATCCAGATTGGAAACTCACCCGATAAGTGTTTCTCTTGTTCTTTGGTTTATTTATTTGAAATTTGGTCTAAATAAGTTCGGATCATGGTGTTTCCAATGGATAGTTATCAATGTGCTTTGGTTTTTTGGAATTGTTTGGGTTTTGGTTCCTAGAATATACCATCGTGTTTCAATTATAGATAAGAGGGTGGCTTCTATGTAGTGTTTTCTAGTGACTTATTATGAGTTCTCTCTTGGTACTCATCTCTCTGGCTCTCTGAGTTTCACATGTACTCAAATTTCATCATTTGACGCTCTAGCTTATAAATGTATAGGATATGATTCTATAGTTTTGTTTTGGCTTGCATGTGTTTGTATTTTTAAATTTGGTTTTATAAACTTCTAGAAACATAGTGTTTTGGAAGAATTATTGTTTTGTTTGTGGAGTAGGGAAATTGTTTTGTGTGTTGGATCCAAGGTTCTCCCAAGACAAGTTGGTTCTATTTTGAATCTGTCATCTTTAGCTACATCTATTATGGGTTTACAAATTATTGATTACATAGCGGCTAAGAATATCTAAAGGGATCTTTCACTACTACATATGGGCAGATTATTCCACGAAAATTTTCCACGTTTCCATTATTTTCATGTTTTTTTTAAATAGGGCGGGATTTTCATCGATATTGCGACGAAAGTTTTTCGATATAGCCACGAATAGGTTTTTTAACTTGGTCGTGATTTTCGTCGCTATTGCCACGAAATTTCGTCACTATTGCCATGAAAATTTTGCCTATCTCATTGCTCAGTGTTAACGACTAGTTGACTAGTTGATCTTTATATACCTGATTTTAAGACACTTTGCGACACACTTGCTATAGTTGCGACACTATTCGTGGCTTTTGTTTCAGCTGTTTATTTTTTCCGTCACCCAACGGTTGAACAAATCCAATTCTTGATCTACATAGCTCAGATTTTGAACTTGCAAGGTTAGTATGCTTTTTTTATTGATGTACTCATTTAACTTATAAATTTTTGTTCAAATGTCCAAATTTCAAGTAGTTTGTTTTTTCCTTGATAATATATTATATGTGTAGTACCATATTTCATGTCTTTGGTTTTCGGATTTAGTTAGCATATTCTATGGAAAAAGGGTATGTGGATTCCATAATATTCTAGGTTTATGGAATCCACATACCCTTTTCCCTTCAATTGTATCTAGAATGTCTCTCACTTTTCATTGATAAAGATATAGAAGTGCTCTTGAAACTCAACTGTGATCGGTGAAATGATAGTAATTGATTATCATTTTATTCTCTCTTTTATTTTTAAGAACTAACAAAAAAACACCAACAAATCTTGATTGAAGCTTTGATACCACTTGTTACATCCCTAGAACCCAAATGGGATCACACTTGCATAAATTGAAAATAATATAACAATGACAATAATGGTTGGGATACTTGCACACCTAATGGTTGGCTAGCACTTACTAATTCAATTAAATGAAGG
>JZKD02S0123669.1:8541-24192 GCA_000966675.3 Picea glauca
TTCCCTAGGAGTAAGCCTAGAAGGAAGAGGTTCCAGTCAAGGTGACAATGTGGACTGAGAACCTAGACATTGTGTCTCCGAGGACACACTAAGTGAGCAGGACTTAGCTCACGTTAGCAAGTGTGTATAAGGACGGCAACAGGTCCTAGAAGCTCCCAATCTTCGAAAAATGGGTAGAGTTTCCCTTTGTCTGATCGCTAAAACTAAAAAAAAAGCGAGTTAATTGGGGCAAAAGATGCCCAAAAAGCTTTTGGAAGACCCTGCAAAACATGTTAGTCAATGTACAAAAAATTATGGAAAAAAGTTAAAGTAAAAAAAATAAAAAAAAACCAAAAAAATGAACTTTTCGTGGCCATTCTTTAGGGAATGTCCGCGTGGGTTCGAGAGTGTTTTGGGAGCGTGGACTGTAGGTTCGGGAGCGTGGAGGGAGCGCGAGGGAGCGTGGAGGTTCCGCAATTGGCAGGGAGCGTGGGGAAGAGGTCAGAAGCGAGGTTCGGGAGGTCGGGAGCGTGTGGGGGAGCGCGGTTCCGGGATGCTCCCGCTCGGAGCGCGGTTTGGGGGTCTGGACCGGGGGGGGACGGTTCGACAACCAGGGTATCAGATCCATAATAAATATACCCTGCCATTTTGCCACAATCCCACACAGGAGTACGTCGTCCCTAGATCGATGCTAATTGTCGGCTCCTCGCTAATGCCATCCATATTCTCACTTGGATAGGAAGACAGAGGCAATTGCCAAAAAAAATCGAGACCAGCCTTGTTACCCCTTAATCCGGTATGAGGTATTGTTAGTAAACTTTGGGCAATTGGAGTACCTGTTTGTGTTTTAGATTTTGATAACAAGCAAGAAGCTCATCTAGTGGTTTTGATTGATGATGGAATGACATGTTCTCACTATCCAATAACAACCTTATTAATGGCCACAACCAAGATTGCATCTGTGAATCTATTTGCAGGCAATGATACAGTACCTATTGACCTAATAAACCCATGATTAACATGACTCTTTTAGTAGTATGTTGTTGGTAAGAAGAGGGACTTATTTTAAAGGGTATGTGGTCGCTCTCATGATTCAAAAGTATCTTTACCAAGGGGAAGTCTATGGCCACACAAGCACATTTTCAACCTACTCTATCATCGTAACTTTGAACCACATCTAGGAATGTATGAGGAAGTGCTACCCACACAAAATACAACCAAAAAATATTGCATTGTAATTTTGAATTTGAGGAATTGTTTAGCATTAATTTATCCCAGGCTAGTACACCAACGACAGATTATGGAACAAAAGAAGCACCTAGATTTGAGAATACAGTGTTAAGGATTTTAGAGTTGGCAAGCTTGGGGCCCAGGAGTACCATTGCTTGAAAATCTTATTTACAGGATCAACAAGTCACCATTGAATGAATACATCCCATTCTTTGTGAAGTCGACAACCTTGTATGAAAAGATTCATTGATGTGTTTTTCACCTCATTTTATTAATGGGCATATCCTTAACCTAACGCAGTCACATACACATGTTGAGTGTTGCCATTTGAGCTTGTGGGCATTTTGAAGTTTTTTAGTTCATGATTGTTGAAGATGTTTTCATCTTGAAGGCCCACATGTCCATATTTGAAAGAGCGCCTTGCCTTTAAGGAGAAAGTTGAACCTATGTTATGCTCCCCAAATTATTGGTCTAAGAACTAATACTATACTTTAATATTTTTCTTGAAACTATTGATGTTGAAAGGTCATTAAAATAAAGGCCACTCAACATGACATCCTACAGTAAATCCTGACACCTGACAAATAGTTGGTTACTGAAGTATCCCAAATCCAGCTGATCTGGATATCTACTATTGAAGTAGTGTTTTGACTCTCGGATCTAATACTCTAGGGTTTTTGGATGCGTTTTAGTTAATTGTTTAACATGCTTGGTGATTTTTGTATGTGTGTGTCATATAAATAAGGTTTGAACAATATATATGATGCATGCAAAGTAATGAGCCAACACAATCTCAATACATGTATTATATGGAAAAAGCAGGAAATACAACTGATATGCGGAAAGCAGAGAAATAATCATCAACTAGATCTCATGAATCGTCACTGGAATACAATGCAACTAATACAAAATACTCGTGATCAGAAGATGCGGATAGATCTTCACATGCACAGATAGATCGACAATATGCAGTTCCAGAAACTCACTACAACTGCTGCAAATGCTAGATAAACTCGCCCTGGTGGCTATACTCAACTGATCAGCCTGAAAACTGTCCCAAACTGAGTGGCCTGGCCTCTAGGCTCCTCCTGATAACTATCAGATTGAAGATCTTCTCCCTGAAGCTCTGGATGAACCCCAGATGTCATCTCCCGGGGGGTTGCGCACCTCCTAGGCTTTGGGAGTGCTCCCTAGTGATTCCATCGACGGAATCCACTGATATATGTCTCGAAATGTGTGCTCTATCCTCCTTTGTACTGGGTCGGAAGGGTTTCCTCTGATCTGATCTAGAAAGCCCCCTAGAACCCCAAACGCCCCTCCTTAAGAGTTGCGCACTTCCTGGCTGTCTAATGCGCCTTGGTAGATTCCATCGTCAGAATCTAATGACTGGTGGTTCAGAAGAAGCGCCCTGGTCTCCTCTCAACTGGGTCGGAAGGAATCGACAAGATAAGCCCTGGTATCGTGCAACTACACAAAACCCTCTCTAACCTTCCCGCCCTCACTGGCTGCACTACGCAATCTCTGCAATGGATCTGAATACTCTTGAACTAGCACGATGAAATACCTGGATGGTATTTCCGATATGCTAGGGTGTGTCTTCCGACATCGAAACCGATTTGGGTGGTGGTTTCCTCCAGAAATCCACAAAACATCAAAGAGGTCGACTTCCTCATCTGGAAACTTTTCTCAACATCAAATCATAACATAATGAGGAATTAGGTCGAATTCCTCCTTTTATATCTTCCCCGATCTAATTCTTCGTTGACCTCACTTAAGCTAGGCACTTTTCCTCCTAAGTTGAGTGATTAATTAATTAAGTCCCCCCTCAACACCTTTTTCTTCTATTTCTCTGTTGACTTAGGCTTAAATAAATTTTCCTATGTTTTTTTGCTTAATTCATTGTTTAGCCTTCTGTTCACCCTTATTTCTCCTGTTGTTCCATGTTTGTGGCTGACTATAGTCTACAGGAATAGATAGACTACTAAGTCACTCCCTGCTGGCCTACTCTTGTGAACGGGACATCACAATCCTCCCTTCTTGAGATTGCTTGTCCTCAATCAACATCAATCTTGGGTGCTGCAATGTATGCTCTCCCTCCTGTATGGCATCCTCCACTAGAAGTCCCCTCCATTTGACCAAGCACTCCCTGATAACCTTGCTCCTCAATCTGCGCTCTCTTTGCTCTAACATCTCCTTCGGTACTAGCTCCAACTGACCCTCCTCATCCAAGCGTGGAAACTCCTTTGAAATGCTAACTTGTTATCCCATTGCCTTTTTAGGGCAAGAAACGTGAAATACATTGTGAATCTTGCTACCCACCAAATACTGTCTGAATTTGGTTAAGGCATGCATGATTGCCAACATTTCCTTGTTGTAAATCAAGTAGAGTCTCTCCAACTCGTTGAGCTTCCTGCTCTTGAACACAATGGGATGGTCTCCCTGCATCAAAACTGCTCCAATCCCCACCCCTGATGTGTCGCACTCTAAGACAAACGACCGAGAGAAATCCGGAAGCGCTATAACAGGGCATGTGCTCATAACCTCCTTCATTTTCTCAAATGTCTGCTGTGATTCGTCCGTCCAATGAAAAACACCCTTCTTGGTTAGATCTGTGAGCGGTGCTCCCAACTGTGAAAAGCCCCTGACAAACCGCATGTAGTAACTGCATAACCCAAAGAATCCCTTCAGCTCCGTGAGGTTCTTGGGTGTCGGCCAATCCAGAATGGCCCTGATCGTCTCCTGATGAACGTGTACTCCCTGCTCACTAATGATGTGCCCCAAGTATAGTAGTTCTCTCATCCCAAACTCACACTTAGACTCCTTGGCATATAATGAATATGCTTGCATAATGCTCAATACCTCCTCCAAATGTGCCAGATGCTCATCCCATGTCTTGTTGTAAATCAATATGTCATCAAAGAATACCCAAACAGCATGACCAAAAACTCGAAATGAACAAAATGACATCTGAATGCTGTCTTCTCTATGTCCTGCTGCCTGATGCTGATCCAATGATATCCTGACCGCAGGTCAATCTTGGTGAAGAAAACTGCCCCATGTAGCTCGTCCATCAACTCATCTATGCGCGGAATGGGGTACCTGTTCTTGATCATTATCTCATTGAGGGCTCTGTGGTCAATGCACATCCTCAATATGCCATCTTTCTTCAGTACCAGAATGACTAAAGAAGCAAAAGGACTCGTACTTTGCCTGATGTGCCCCATCGCAAGAAATTCTTTGATTGCTTTCTCAATCTTGTCCTTGAATCTCTTGGGGTGCCTATAGGGCGTGGTGATCACCGGTGTAGCCCCTACCTCCAACTCATTAGTATGCTCGAACCCCTTGTCTGGTGGTCTCCCTGGTGGTATTGGCCCAAACACTGGCTCATATTGACTCAGAAGCTTCCTGATCTGTGGATGGGAATGCTCTCTTCCCTTTGAATCCTTCCGGGTGGTGACCAAACACTCTGCTGCATATGCTACATCACCGTGACGGAAGATCCGTTCCATCCTCTTCGCTGATACTGCTTTGGGTTCTCCTGTAGACATAGCTCTCAGTACTACTCTCAATCCATTGGCGTCTCTGAAGCTCATGGTCAACCTCTGATAGTTGAACCGAATCTCCCCCAATGAATATAACCACTGTACTCCCAACACTGCATTTGTATCTGATAGGTCAACTACATAAAAGGTGTCCGTCAGGGTGTAGTTTCCTAGCTTGACCTCTAGGTCTGGGACCATGTAATGTCCCCCACCTCTTGATGAAGAGGTTTGGAGAGACTCAGTAGTCTAGTTGTACCCACTAGACTATAGTTTCATGCATCATGGGGACAAAGTCAACCAAAAGCCATTGCCTAAGCACAACGTTATATTATTGAGTTGACTTTGGGAGAAAAAAGGTAACTTAATGAAAGAAAAGAACATGTGGAGAAAAGCTAGGAGTTAACCCTAGGGGTTAACTAACTCAACAAAAGAATAGACTAGGGGTATAAAAGAAAGGAAGGGCGCACTTCTAAGGCATTCTGGATTATTATCATATTTTCATTTGGGCTCTTGAACACAAACAATTTTAAGGGTTTTGAGACTAAAACCCTAGAGATCAACCCTGTGGCGAAAGATTCCACCTTTCTTGATCCAAGCTTGGTCCCAGAGGTGCAATATTCCTCCCACAACATTCTACAGCATTACAGAGATTAGATCCATTGGCAGAGGAGAAATAGTGCACAACCTAAGGGTGTTTCTAGCAAGAGGGCGCACCATCTTGTGGAGATCAGTTCGATCTAAAATGAGGAGAAGGATTTTGGGCAAAGGAACATCTGGGTATTCTTTGTATTGTCCAAGACATCATTTCTAACCTATTCGGGAGGAGGTTTCCCCATCAGATTATTTCCTAGAGTTTAGCACGAGTTGGAAAAGAGAGGGGTGCACTACAGAAGGAGGTTTCTATCATTTGGTGGCTCAGATCTTCATTGTTCAACTTGAGACTTCACTAGTGGGGTTGCATTGCCCTGATCTATCATCTCAGTGATTTTTGTAGTAGTTGGAGGTCTCTAGGAGAGAGGCCGAAATATTGGGTCTTCAGTCATCCAGGAGGGCGCAAACCAGTTAGGGGTTTTCTCATTTGGAGGGTTAGCACTTCACCATTTAGCCCGAGACTTTGCCAGGAGGGTTCTAGTGGCCCGGTCTACATTCCGGAAGAGTTTGGAATCATTTGGAGCACAGGAAGAGGAGGGCCGAATTCTTGGATATCTACAGTCACCTGGAAAGTGCGCAACTCAACCAGTTTGGGGGTTTGGCACTTCATAGGGCCAGGGTTTCATCCTATCATTTATATCTAGCAGCTATTGGCCTTGGGAGGCTTGTATCTTCTCATCAGGGTGACTTTGAAGGCTATTATCATCAGTATTGGTTATTATTGTAGCATCTATCATTCCATTTTGGATATTATTGTGGTTTTCTTCCAGATCTGCAGATCTCTGGTTACAGGATATATCTACTATTTAAATAAAGGTCAGATCTGACATTGTTGGCTCTATATTGGTGTTTCTTATTGTATCTTGTCTTTTTTTATGGTATATGCTTCAAATCTATTACTTCATTGCTATAATCTCCATAATATAAACCCTAATGCGCAACTTCATGAGTAAACCTGCAAACACACATCCAAACAACAATAAACACTGAACAATTAGTGTTTCCAACAAAAAAATTGGCTTGGGAACATTACAGACCATGTCCAAGCATTTCATAGTGTAACCGTCTGCCACTGCTACGTGGAACCCCTAAAATTCTTCAGTGCGTAACCCCCTCCTGGTTACTAAGGAAGCATCTATAAAATTGTGGGTGGCCCCGCCATCAACTAGAGCTGTCATGCGCTGCCTCTGTACAAGGCCCTTGAGCCTGAGAGTGTTGTACCTGGGTACTCCAGAAAGCGTTGCTATGGTTCCCCCTTTCACCTCTCTACGAGGTTTTGTCTCATTCTTGGGTTGTGCCTCTGTTTGAATTTGAGGTTTCTTCGGATGCGCTCCGACTCATGTGTAGTCTCATCCTCTGAATCACTGTCTTCCTGTGCTCCGATCTCCTCATCCTCCTCCTCACTGCCTGATTCCATCTCAATGTAGTGGATCTGCCCCTTCGCATGCATCTATGCTCTGGGACCCAAGGGTCTTTGCAAGGGAAGTAAAGCTTCTTCCTCATCAACTCCCGTCTGGTGTCATCATGCATCTTGGGCTTACCCTTCCATTCCCTTTGAGGATTTTTATGATCCCTGCCTCTCTGTGGTACAAAGGGTTTGGTAAAGGTTTTGGGTTTTAGTGTTGAGTCCCCCATGTCTCTCGTGTGCACAAACAATGGCCTCCTGTAGGGTGTGAGGCTGAAAGCCTTAACCCAAACCTTCAATGGCTTCGTCAACACCTCGGTGAACAACATCACCAACCCGTGCTCTGATATATCTGATACGACCACTGCCTTCCGCTGTTACTCTGTGATGAAGGCCTTAACTGACCCTGTCTGGCTCAATTGTGTAAGATCCCTGAAATGGAGCTCTGGATCTCTCCTATCAAACCTCTCCATCAACCTCTCGGTGAACTCCAAGTACGATGTAATGTGGCTGTGACTCAAGGTCACCAACCCATGGTACCACCACTCGTGGGCCTCCCCATCCAAGTGCAAGGTGGTGAAGCTGATAGCTTCTGACTCTGTCATCGGGTTAAGCTTGAAATATGTGTCAAGCTTCTGTACCCATGCCTGAGTTGAGCATCGTGATGACCTGTCGAAAATATGAATGTTCAACTTTCCCACTTTCTTGATGAAATCCATGTTTTGAGTTTGCGCATTGCCCCTCTGTGCCTCTCGGGGTCTGTTCCGATACCTGATCAAACATTAGTCTAGCAAACTCATGTATGCATGGAACTTTGGTCCTAGTGCCAAATAATCTCTCCTATACTCTCCGAATGGGTCCTGTGGCACTACCTTTCCCTGACCTGGCTGTCCTCCTGCATGCCCTGGTTGTCCCAACGACTGTCCCCCCTGGAATTGCGGATATAATGGTCGGGGAATCCTCCCAGATGATGTATAGGCACGAATAGGTGAAGGGTGTCCACTCGCTCCGCCCTGAGATCCATTAGAGCCACCGACCCCACCTCCCTGGTGTCCTCTTGAACTGCTCGCTCCTCCTGCAACATTGGCACCCATAGTGCTCACACTGTGCTGGATCATCTGTGTGCTGATGGCCATCTGTTCTATGGCATTCATCATGTCTCGCTGTCCTTTGGCTAGGTCATTCAAGATGGCCTGCGTATTGTCAGAATGTGTCTCCGGGCCTTTCCCCATACCCTCTGGTGTCTCCCGTCTATCACCCATAGTCCTCTCTATGTTTGCCTGTGTGTCAGAGCTGATGTGATCTTTGTCCTCTAACTCTGGCTCTTTATCTGTCTGAGTGTGGAAGGGAGTGTAGTCCCTTTTGTTCCTGTCCTTTTTTGTCTCTACTATGTCCTCTGCAGTACTGAATGTACTCGTCCCCAATATGTCCTCAACCCTCTGGGTATTCTGCACTTTTTCCCAGAATCATGGGGTCATGAGAAGTACTTCTTCACAAACTGGCAGGAAGAAGGCTCTGATACCATTAAAATATCCCAAATCCGGTTGATCTGGATATCTACTGCTGAACTAGTGTTTTGACTCTCGGATCTGATACTTTGGGGGTTTCTGGATGCGTTTTAGTTAATTGTTTAACATGCTTGGTGATTTTTGCATGTGTGTGTCATATAAATAATGTTTTAACAATGTATATGATGCATGCGAAGTAATGAGCCAACACAATCTCAATAGCATGTATTATATGGAAGAAGCAGGAAATACAATTGATATGCGGAAAGCAGAGAAATAATCATCAGTTAGATCTCATGGATCGTCACTGGAATACAATGCAACTAATACAAAATACCCGTGATCAGAAGATGTGGATAGATCTGCACATGCACGGATAGATCGACAATATGCAGTTCCAGAAACTCACGACAACTGTTGCAAATGTTGGATAAAGTTGCCCTGGTGGCTATACTCAATCGATCAGCTTGAAAACTGTCCCAAACTGAGCGCCCTGGCCTCTAGGCTCCTTCTGATAACTGTCAGACTGAAGATCTGCTCCCTAAAGCTCTGGATGAACCCCAAATGTCATCACCTGGGGGTTGTACAACTCCTAGGCTCTGGGAGTGCGCCCTAGTGATTCCACTGACAGAATCAACTGATATCTGTCTCGAAATGTGTGCCCTAGCCTCCTCTATACTGGGTCAGAAGGGTTTCCTCTGATCTGATCCGGAAAGCCCCCCAGAACCCCAAATGCCCCTCCTCAAGAGTTGCGCACTTCTTGGTTGTCTGATGTGCCATGGTAGATTCCACTGTCAGAATCTGATGAGTGGTGGCTCAAAAGAAGTGCCCTGGTCTCCTCTCAACTAGGTTGGAAGGAATCGACGAGATAAGCCCTAGTCTTGTACAGCTACACAAAACCATCTCTAACCCTTGCACCCTCACTGGCTGCGCTGTGCAATCTCTGCAATGGATCTGAATACTCATGAAATGGCACGGTGAAACTCCTAGATCGTATGTCCGATAGGCTAGGGTGTGTCTTGCAACACCGAAACCGATTTGGGTGGTGGTTTCCTCCATAAATCCACAAAACATCAAAGGTGTCGACTTCCTCCTCTGGAAACTGTTCTCAACATCAAATCATAACATAATGAGGAATTAGGTTGAATTCCTCCTTTTATATCTTCCCCGATCTAATTCTTCATTGACCTCACTTAAGCTAGGCGCTTTTCCTCCTAAGTTTAGTGATTAATTAATTAAGTTCTCCCTCAACACCTTTTTCTTCTATTTCTTCGTTGACTTAGGTTTAAGTGACTTTTCCTATGCTTTTTGTCGTAATTCATCGTTTAGCCATCTGTTCACCCTTATTTCTCCCCTTGTTCCCTGTTTGTGGCTGACTATAGTCTACGGGAACAGATAGACTACTAAGTCACTCCTTGCTGGCCTACTCTTGGGAATGTGACATCACAGTTACCCTATGTTAAAAGCTATGTGAGATCCATAATATTAGGCAATCCATTGAATCAATTGAACGGGTTGTCCAACATGAAGTTAATATTTTGTAGTTTTTTGGTGAAGGTGCCCTCAAGAAGTTGTTAATATGATTCGAGCATTCAAGGAGCTTTTGTTTCCTTGTTGTTAACGAAGACATCCCAACTAGTGGAAGTCATCAGATGTTGTTTTATGAAGTTTGCTTGGTCAAGATCCTCATATTTTAGGAGAGCGTTCTTCCCACATTGGGATGACCTTAGAAACCTTGTATTTTACATTTGGGGTGGATTGATATACCTTGATGACTTCACACGTTACTTACGGAGCTGACTTGTTAGAACCACCCATCTTGGAAGGCATTTTGGAAAATTGGTTCAGTTTGATGGCTTTGTAAATGACCTGTGGTGCTGTTTTTGAAGGAGCGCCCCCTTGGAAGGGGTTTTGATCATGCTTTTTGGGATACTTTACATGGCAAGCCTCTTGTATTAGGGTTTCCGGGAAGCAAGAAGAAACCCTAATGAGTTGGCTAAAAACCCTAGAAGACAAGTCGGTTCAAGAGGATAATTTGTATTAGGTTATTATCCTCCAAGAGAAGAAGTCGGCCAGAAGAAATATTATATACTAAGTAAATAGGCACCCAAAATGAGAACTCGGCTCAGACAGTTAGCCAGAATTAGTATAAATACAGGAGACTAGTCTTCATTCTGGCAGGCATTCTCAAAATTGTAGAGAAGCACTTGTGCGCACTGCAGTTGCCCAGTTTGTGTGCAAGTTTGGAGGAGAGCTGCCGTTGCAGTTGTTGCAACTAGCAGATTTCGGTTTTGGCTTGGACTATCTCTTGATTATGGTTTGGACTATCTGATCAGCTCTTGTTTGGTGCGCTATCCTTGGGGAAAGGTGCACTACCCTTTGTTTGGCTATCTAGCCTAGGGTTTGCTTCCGGAGTGATTCTCTGTCAAGGTTAAGGTGCTCGGAGGGTGGCTTCGGCCTATGGTTGGGTGACAATAGTGATATTGTCGATGGTAAAACGAGCACATCCATTATATTCTAACATGAAGAAATGGACAAGATCAATTTCTTTCCCTTTGAGAACCGAATCTACTCTCCCTGGCGGAGTTGTGCACTTCCTGTTGGCTGTAGCTCTTCAATATTTCAGCCTCCCCCTTTTAGACCTCCAAACCATACCAAAACCACTAGAACAGTAGATCTGGGGAAGACAAACCCCTTGTCTGAGTATCTTGCTGATTGAAGGTGTTTTGATCCCTCAAATGGATGGACCCTATTTCTGTAGTGCGCCCTCCTCCTCTAAAATGCATGCCAAGCTCCCAATAAAAGCTCTGTCAATGAAACCCCCTCCACAATAGGCTAAGAAAGGCGCCCTAGGCCCCACAATCAAATCCCTATAGGTTTTGGGCTCCAAAACCTCCTCCTCTCTTCAGATCGAATATATCTTCCTCAATAAGTGCGCCCTCCTGCTGGAAAACCCTCACTGGTGCGCATTATCCTCCTCCTTCCCTGTAGAACCAACTTGTAGCTGAATAGAATGGCGATGGAGGGATCTTCCACCTCCGTGACCAAGGTTGGACCAGGAAAGGTGGAATCTTTCACCACCGAGCTGATCTCTAGGGTTTGTTCTCCCAAAACCCTCAAAACGTCCTTAGCTCAAGAGCTCAAGATGCAAAAGTGAAAATGACATGAATGAGCAGTGAGGCACCCTCCTTTTTCCTTTATACCCCGGTTCTAATTCTCAGTTGAGTTAGTTGACCATCGTCTGAGGTTAACTCTTTACTTTTCCTCATGTGGTCTGTTTTCCACTTACTTTACCTTTTTCCCAAAGTCACTTTTAAATTATAACATTGTGCTTAGGTGAATGCTTTGGGGTCTCTTAGTCCCCATTTCTCATGAGACTATAGTCTAGTGGGGACATCTAGACTACTAAGTCTCTGTAATCCTCTTATCAAGAGGTGGGGGACATTACAGTCAACATTTCTGAAATTTTTGTTGGAGACTTTTATCTTCTTATTTGTGCTACCGATGGCTAGCTAGAGCGCTCTAACGAAGGTGTTATTTTGTGGACGCTTCTTAATGAATGGATGTTCAATAAATGAATAGATTTGTGTGTGATGTGATGAGTAAGTGATCTCTTCATTTTCTTGTGTTATTTATTCTTGTATGGTTGTAAATGTGGTGTACTTCTCTAATGAAGGTGGTGCGCCCTCTTCTACCTTCTTTGATAGATCCCTTTTCAAAGACATTGGAAGAATTGTAGTGGAGATTTTTCCCCTTGGCCTTCTTGAAATTTATGAAGTAACTAGGGTGATCTATTAGGGTTTGTAGCGAACCACCCTAATCATCATTTTGGTTCCACTTGTAATTGTTGAGTGAGGAGCCTTGGCTGACTCTATATTGTTAACATTAATTCTTGTTAAGAGGGGTGGGTTGCTTTCTCTCCTTTGAGCCTGTAGCCCGAGCTGCGAAGAAGAAGGCCTAAAGTCCAGCAAGGGCATTTTATTCAAAGGGCGCAGTCATGAGCGCCAAGCGCAGCACGCAGAAGAAGTCCTTTTTGGGCTTAAAATCAAGCGGGCATTTTGTTTTCAACGACAAGAATTCATCGACGGAGCAGAGCTATACCCGTATCGCCATCTCGCGTCTCGGGACTTCGTAAGGGGAGAATGCCAAAGTTCGACACTCCGACTCACGAGATCGTGAGTTGCGAGAGGCGCTAGTACTTGAGCCCTGGCCAACGGTTACGTGTAGAGGGCGCTGACAAGGAAAGGAGCCAGACCCGTATCTCCATCTCGGGTATCGGGAGTTTGGAAAAGAGAAGCCAAGGGTCTTCGACCCATGAACTCGTGAGTCACGAAATGCAAAGAGCTTTTAATGTTGGGCCCATGATCCTAGGGCCAGAGTTGTTCAAATGGCGAAATAATCGTGGCCCTCATTTTTTAAAAGCCAATCCAACCATTGATCGCGAAGCAATCTCAGCCGTCCATCCAAGGGGACACGTGGTGCGCGATTAGGCTGTATCGCCTCTTCGTGCATCGCGACTTTGGAGGACGAGGATCAGCCTCCTCCCAGCCGCGAGACGTGAAGTGCCGAAGGCGTCCGGGATTTGGGCCCACAGTACCGCTGGATCAGGGCCGTTAGATCAAAGAGGGACACGTGGTGCGCGATTAGGCTCTATCGCCTCTTTGCGCATCGCGACTTTGGAGGACGAGGATCAACCTCCTCCCAGCTGCGAGACGCGAAGTGCTGAAGGCGTCCGGGATTTGGGCCCACAGTACCACCGGATTAGGGCCGTCAGATCAAAGAGGGACACGTGGTGCGCGATTAGGCTCTATCGCCTCTTCGCACATTGCGACTTTGGAGAGCAAGGATCAACTTCCTCCCAGCCGCGAGACGCCGAAGGCGTTCAGGACTCAGGCCCACAGTATCGTCGAAAGATCGTAGCCATCCATCCAAAGGGACGCGTGGCGCCCGATCAGGCCATGTCGGCATTTCGCCCATCGCGACTTTGAAGAGCAAGGATCAGCTCCTTCCTAACCCCGAACCTCGAAACACCGAAAGCGCCTTCGAGGATAAGCGCAGGGTCACAGCCCGTGGTCACTCGGGGAAATAGAAAGAGTTGTGCGAAAGGGCCAAAAGAGCCAGGTTTAGCTGCAGAAGGGATCGCCGCGATCTCCAGGTGCCAGTCCGACTTGGTCTCAACCCTGGTTCCTGCAAAGAAGTAAATGAAGGTGGGAGTAGGTGGTTGAAACCTCTCCTCACTCATTAATTGTAAGGTATGGAGGATCCGGCAGGCAGTCTGCCCGAGACGGTTCTGTGTGTTGGTTTTTCTCAAAGAAGCCATGTCGAGTCCTCGACTAACCTGAGAAGTCTGCACACGCTAACTCAACATTTAATGGCTCAACTACCCCCTTGCAAGAGCCATGCACAGTTAAGGTGGCGTCTGACGAAAGAATTCCGTCCGAGTTTTACTGAAGGGACGCCACGCCTTGGAGGTCCGAGCACGCCTTTGTTGGGCGAATTTTTCTGAGTATATGTACTCAGTTTTTGTATTTTTGAAAGCATCAATGGTAGAGCAAAGCTCCCGATTGTAAGTTTTAACAGAGGCTCTAGTTCTCTGGTTATGTATCTGTATATGAGATTTCTTGTTTTATAACAAACAACCTTCCTATCCCATCTAGTTTCATCTCATACTGAGAGAGTTCATGATCGACTGATTCGTGTGAATTACTGTGACTGTGTTATGATAAAGGATTTATTGTAACACTGTTATATTCTCCAGTGTTGCCTATATTTGAGTGTGAGAAGATCTTACGTTCAAGTTTTTCGTCTACAGGCTGTTAGAAGCCCGATGCCTACAACAACCCTCAGCCTTTCCTCACAGAAGTCTTCCTCCTATTCACCCTTACTACAACTCACTGTCTGAAGTTTAACTAAGACCTCACCTACCTGTGCATGTCCAGCCTAATTTCGATGTTAGAACGATATTTTTCCGAGTTTTCTTCCACTTGATCACCCTCTATAAACAAATCGTGACATAAACTGATGGGCGTCGGGCTCTGCTTCTGCTGCAATCCAGGAGTGACTTCCAACGCCAACACATATGTCCAAGAAAAAGGCACTAGTTTCCAGTCCTTCCATCACCCTTGTTTTCTTAATCAAATACAAAACCGTTTTGTTGAATTTACCCTTCATATCACCTTGGAATTCATTGGCCTAAAATGCCAACAATCCTATCCTAGGGAAGCCCCCTTTGAGTCAGAGGAGAGTTGCCCTTGTTGCCGCCTTATACACACCTGGGTTGTCGTGGAATAAATCTTCAATCCACTTGATGTGTCCTTGGGGGCAAGTTTCAAGTCAAGGTGTTGTCACCTGATCCTCAACTCCTTCGTGTAGGCGAACTCCTGGCGAAGCCAAGGGGGGTAGTCCCTGTTATCGCACAGTTTGTAGCTAGGAGTAAAGGCTATAAGGTAGAAGGCCAAACTGGCGTAACATGAACCTATCCCACCCAATGTCACCTCGATGGGTAGGTTCTTTCTTTTTAGGGAGGCTAGGCCCAGGGGAGACGTCCCCGGTAACCTGGGGTTTTGAAAGGGCAAAGGCTAATAGTACAAAGACAAATTTCCCCCTCACAGATCACCGCTAATCAGATAGTCCCGGCTAAACAGCTAATAACAGAGTATAACCAAAGAAAAGAGAAGCACCTGCTTGAGACAACACAACAAGGAGACTAATACGTGCAATCTTGGTTAGTACTTCATAAATCAATGACTATCTGATATTCAATGTAAGCAATTTGACACTAAATATTGACGAAGTCAATGTTTGCAAAATGGCAATGATAAATATGTCACTTGTCAATAAATACTGGAACGATGTAGCATTCAATGTAACAAATCAGCACTCAATCCAATAAATGTTCTTAACTACCATTCAATTGCTTATAAAATGAAACGTTGCTGCATCAAGATGAAATAACCAAGGGTGACGTCAACATTCTAGGGTTAGTAGGTTAGGGTTACTGTAGCTAGGGTTTCAGTTTAAAAGAAGTTTGAGAGTGTTTGGATTTGATTTCACTTCAACGCTAGAGGCTGGAGATCAATGCCTTAGGGTTAAATGGAGTCAGAAAGTGAAGGACGCACAAGTTGAAGGGGATGAGATTCCAAAGGACTAGAGGGAAAGGTTTCTAGGTGCTGCTAAAGCAGGGCCTCAAAGATGGAACCCTAGGGGAGAGAGGCTCACTACGGTGTTGCTAAAGCAAGGCCTCGTGCTCTCTCCTCCTTCCCGGCAAACAACTAGCTCAATGAAAAGCAAAGTCAAGACAAGAGGGTTTAAAGAGGGAGAGTGTTGTTAAGGCAAG
>JZKD02S0123691.1:14096-24191 GCA_000966675.3 Picea glauca
TCAATGGCTCTAGAATGTCCAAAAACCCCTAGCTGGGCTCTTCCTGCACCTGGTTTGGCCAAAAACTGAGAAGAAATCACTTCCTTGAAGTTTCTCCCAATTCTTTGTTGTCTCTGCTCGCCAAAACACACCTCTGTCTGATTAACCTAGCTCACGAGCATTTCCCATGCCAAAAACCCAGGACTGCACCCATTCCACAATTAGTGGCAAGCTGTCGCACCGTTAGGGGGCTTGGCACATTCTCCGACGGGGGTTACGATCGTATGCCCCCTATGTGTCCATGTCTTAGCACTATAATCAGACTCGTTGGCTAACCGTTTGGGAAGTCCACGCATAAAGGTCGTGTGGTGTGGGTCTCGGTGTAGTGACCGAGCGCTGGGGCTAAGCTCCAGCCCAGACTCCACCCGAAATAGAAACCAATGCAAGTTTAAATATTAGATTCGAATATAGAGGTTAAGAACTAATGGTGGGCGGGCTGGTAGCCTGACCCTTGCCAAGTCACTTCCCATGCCTGGAGGTCGCAGGTTCAAATCCGGTGGAGACCAAACAAATTTTAACTAGGTGGAATCCAAACATATTTAACCAACACCAATAATGCGGTGCCATGTGGTGGCCCGTGGCTGGGCCATGTGGCACCTTCCCATTCGTCCACCCGATAACACATGTCAGCACCAGATAGGTCCACCTCAACACTTGCCAATTCACCTGCCTAGTCACCCTGCCATGCCAAATATCCACGTCACCCTACCACGTCAGTTGTACGGACTGTACAATCAACAAAAAAATTACCTACAAAGTGGATAGAATGCAATATCTCTCGCATACAACGTCCATTTGAGCCTGTTCAAGTTGAGTTGGGATTGTCAGGATGAGGTCTACTCACGAATTTATTTTCAAGCAATTCCGAGCACTTTGATTTTTGAGCATATTTTGATCCCCTGGATCAATTCTTTATTGAAATAAAGACATAAATATATTTGGACATTTCCAATGTGCATATCACTACTATTAAGCCATAGGCTTCATCAATGATGACATAACTACTTCAAAGATCATGTACATTACAAGCTAAAAGATGACTAGTTATTTCAACAACCTTACAAAAAATAACCAATTAAACCTTACAAACTAAAGTCAAGATCCATATCTGAGGAAAACCCATAGAAAAACACACTAAATTATTGGATTCACCATGTTATAGCAATGAATGAAACATTCAAAGGAAATCACATAATCGACACACAAATAATTTAACAATGAACATAGGTTCTATTCAATATTGGTTGTGTACAATGGTAGTAATGGTCTCTGAGAGAAGATTCTTGATACTCTCATTTTCCAGCCCCATGACAAGAGATGAAAACACATTTATTCATATGTGTGTGAGAAATGAAGAGTTTGGGAGGTGAAGATACTCCTAAGGAAGCTAGAAATCCAAAGGTTAGGGGTGTCAAGGTGTCAAGGTGATGAAGTCTACTATGTGGAAAGTCAATAAATCACTTTCCCTATGGTTTGGACTCCCCAAAAATGTGAGGAAAGGCCCAAAAATAACATTGGAAGCTCTTTGTTTGAAATTTCTTGAAGCTCATTGAAATTGTCCAAACTCATTCAAATAACCCAAATGGCTATCCAAACAATCCATATGGTTTGTTTTATGAGTGCATGGATCAACTCATGTCAACTCAAATAATAAAAAAACATGCGTCAAAAGTAGAAGTATCCCCTTTTGCACATACATATCCCACTTGAACTCAAATTTGGATCATAAGTTTTAAAAAATAAAATAAAATAAAAACAAATAAATAATTTTGATACTACAAGCTAATTCTAGAACCAACAAGGTTTTATGAAAAAATAACTCTCTCAAAAGAGTACGCAGTGACACATTTCTTTCAATCACCAATCAATCTTCTTGCTATATCCATTAAATAGCCATAAAAGCAAGCAACATAAAGGAATCAACACTATCTATAAATAAAAGCTTCGTAACTATGAATTGATGATGGGTGGGGGTCATAACCTTACCATAAAAAGAGGAGAGGTATGGGGTACCAATGCAAGGGAAAATCCATTAGCATAGTACTTTGTTAATTTGTTTGATGACTTGGGGTTATGATGCGGCACCATTAAAATCAATGCCAACTTAAAGCAATTTTAGGTTAGGATATGAAGGGGTTTCACAAATATTAGACATAATTTTGGTGGTTACAAGGGTGATGGAGGAACTTGATTATATCAAATCTTGGTTGGGAGAAGGTGGCTCTTTAGATCACCTACTGGTCCTACTCTAATAGAAAAAGATTAGAAGAAACCTCTAAGTCCATTTAAATTCATCCTAAATAGATAGAAATGGAGGAATTTAGAAGTTTGGTTTTGTAGAACCAAAGAAAGTATGATCCTATTGATTCTGAAAATGGAATTCACACAAGCAATATATCAACCACTTCATGAGGCTAAATCAAAGGGAAGGTGGGAAGATATCCTAGGTATTTCTAGCCCCTTTTTAAAGTCCTTTTGTATCCTTTCCTTTCCTTTCAAAAAGTACATCATGTTTAACGTACCCATTACCAACAACTCAACAAAATTGCTTCGATACCACTTTGTAACATACCTAGACATCCAGGCTGGGCCACGCCACACAAAACTCTCTCTCTTACCACTATGATACCATTAAATATATTGCAATGTTCTGTATATGAACAAAGTTAAGAAGAATAATAACGACATACAACAATAATAATTTATACATATAGACAATAGAAATTTCATAACAAAACATCATAATTCATAACATAACATTTGTACAAACACATAAAGACACTTACCTTTAGTGAATTAAACACCAATTGCGAGCCAAACTTCCACGTTCCTCCCAACCATAGACCACATTTCTCATAATCTCAACAGTGGGTCACCCCCAAGTTGGGGCTAAACTCTACCTGGGCAAAGGAAGTTCTAAGCCAGTCTAAGGTCTAATATTCAACAATAATTATCAGACTCAGGTGCCTACCTTAGAAACCAACCTACAATCTCTCATTCCCCACATGCTTGTTCCACCTCAGGAAGTGTGCCCCTTCTCTGCTCAACAGTCCCTCGACTGCCCCACTTCCCTTCCAGGGCTTCAACAACAAGCCGAACATGAAGTCTCGCCCTGTAACCACAACTTGGCCTCTAACAACCAACCTACACTCCCTCATCCCCCACATGCATGTCCCACCCCAGGAATTGTGCCCCTTCTCCGCTCAATAGTCCCTTGACTACCCCATTTCCCTTCCCGGGCTTCAATGACAGGCTGTATAGGGAGTCTTAGATCCCTGTAGCTGCTGCTTGACATATTGGGAATCAATTCCCAACAATTCTCTCACTTCAAGTGAATGCTCACTGGCCTAACAACCCTCTTCCTCCCCACAACAAATCTATCACCTGGAGAGAAATGTCTATGGGCTTGACAACCTACTTCTTCGACCACGGGCCTGAAAACCCGACACTTCGACCTGCAACCAAATCAAGTACCAATATGGATGGCAGCATGACTGAATGAAAAATGGTAAGAATAATGAATGAATAATAGCCAGAAGACTCCCTTTTTCCACTTGTAATTTGTTCCCTTCAACTGGGAACTTAGGATAACATAAAGTTATATCCATACTTTAGAATTTAGGAATAAAAATATAATATTACTTTGGGATTAAGCCCTCGAGCTTATCCCGTTCTTAGACTCTTAGCCCCCTTTCCTATCCTAGTGGAGTTTACCCCCCCATCTCTTTTGTGTGGAAGGTTGGCAACAGTGATGTACTTTATTAAAATATGAGTGTTTACATATTATAATAATAGGCATGCTGGACTTTTAGCCAATCTAGGCTCTCTAGCCTAATAGCCACATAGGTACTCCATCCTGTAATATTCTGGCTCACCAGCCTATAAAACATATGTACAATTGGGGTTTGGCCTAGGGGTATTACATTCCCCTCCCCCTTAATTTATGCATTTTCCTCAATGCATTATATACCATGAAGTCGAGTAATTTCTATGATATAAATATCAACAATGTTGGTTGCCTTTTGAGTGAGGTTTACTGGAATAAAATGGGTAGCTTTAGTAAGCTTATCCACCACCACAATGATGGAATCATGTTGCTTGGTTGTTCTGGGCAACTTGGTGATGAAATCCATCATTAAAAGTTCCCATTTCCACTCAGGAATGGGTAATGGCTATATCAGATTAGTTGGGTGTTTGTGTTCAGCCTTGACTTTTTGACATTCCAAACACTTGGCAATAAAATTGGCAACCTCCTTCTTCATACCAGGCTAATAATATTGTCTCTTGACAACTGCAATGGTTTTCTGATAACCTAGGTGTCCAACATAAGGTACATTATGCATTTGTTTTAAAATCATATTTTTCAATTCTTGAGAATTTGGCACATAAATTATGTCCTTGTCCATGATAATTTCAACCTTTCCCAACTTATATTCTTCACTTTTCCGCTGCAAATTACATTGCTGAAAATTTTCCTTTACCTCCATGTATTTCTGATATGATTTTGTAGCCTCTAAAATTTTGTCCTTCAAATATGATTAGTACATTCTAATGGCTGTAGCATGAATCTCATGCACCTCCCGCTGAATGCATCTGTCACCTTGTTCTCTTTACCTTTGATATGCTTAATATCAAATTCATATTTACTGAGAAGTTCCAACCATCTACTTTTCCTGGCATTTAGAGTTAGCTGTCCAAATAAATATTTCAGACCACTATGGTCTGTCCTTAATTAAAATATTTCCCCATGAGGTAGTGCCTCCACATATTCAAGNCTCTTCTCAGAGATAAGCTACCAACGCCTTAGCTAGTTTATTTACATTCTGTCTATAAGCATATTTCAGTCATTTGTTATTAATGAAATGAAGTCTTATTTCCGCTGCATCTCTGTGTTTATGTGTATTTATGTATTTCATTGTGTTCGTACATAAATCCGGATCAAATACACCTCCGTGTGATTAACCTAGCTCATGAGCATTTCCCATGCCAAAAACCCAGCACTGCACCCATTCCACAATTAGTGGCAAGCTGTCGCACCATTAGGGGGCTTGGCACCTTCTCCGGCAGGGGTTGTGGTCATATGCCCCCTATGTGGCCATGTCTTAGCACTATAATCGGACCCGTTGGCTAACCATTTGGGAAGTCAACGCATAAAGGTCGTGTGGTGTGGGTCTCGGTGTTGTGACCGAGCGCTGGGGCTAAGCCCCAGCCCAGACTCCACCCGAAAAAGAAACCAATGCAAGTTTAAATATTAGATTCGAATATAAAGGTTAAGAACTAATGGTGGGTGGGCTGGTAGCCTGACCCTTGCCAAGTCACTTCCCACACCTGGAGGTCGCAGGTTCAAATCCGGTGGAGACCAAACAAATTTTAACTAGGTGGACTCCAAACATATTTTAACCAACACCAATAATGCGGTGCCATGTGGTGGCCCGTGGCTGGGCCACGTGGCACCTTCCCATTCGTCCACCCGATAACATGTGTCAGCACCAGATAGGTCCACCTCAACACTTGCCAATTCACCTGCCTAGTCACCCTACCATGCCAAATATCCACATCACCCTACCACGTCAGCTGTACGGATTGTACAATCAACAAAAAAATTGCCTATTTGGCAAAGTGGATAGAACACGATATCTCTCGCATACGACGTCCATTTGAGCCTGTTCAAGTTGAGTTGGGATTGTGAGGATGAGGTCTACTCACGAGTTTATTTTCAAGCAATTCCGAGCACTTTGATTTTTGAGCATATTTTGATCCCCTGGATCAATTCTTTATTGAAATAAAGACATAAATATATTTGGACATTTCCAATGTGCATATCACTACTATTAAGCCATAGGCTTCATCAATGATGACATAACTACTTCAAAGATCATGTACATTACAAGCTAAAAGATGACTAGTTATTTCAACAACCTTACAAAAAATAACCAATTAAACCTTACAAACTAAAGTCAAGATCCATATCTGAGGAAAACCCATAGAAAAACACACTAAATTATTGGATTCACCATGTTATAGCAATGAATGAAACATTCAAAGGAAATCACATAATCGACACACAAATAATTTAACAATGAACATAGGTTCTATTCAATATTGGTTGTGTACAATGGTAGTAATGGTCTCTGAGAGAAGATTCTTGATACTCTCATTTTCCAGCCCCATGACAAGAGATGAAAACACATTTATTCATATGTGTGTGAGAAATGAAGAGTTTGGGAGGTGAAGATACTCCTAAGGAAGCTAGAAATCCAAAGGTTAGGGGTGTCAAGGTGTCAAGGTGATGAAGTCTACTATGTGGAAAGTCAATAAATCACTTTCCCTATGGTTTGGACTCCCCAAAAATGTGAGGAAAGGCCCAAAAATAACATTGGAAGCTCTTTGTTTGAAATTTCTTGAAGCTCATTGAAATTGTCCAAACTCATTCAAATAACCCAAATGGCTATCCAAACAATCCATATGGTTTGTTTTATGAGTGCATGGATCAACTCATGTCAACTCAAATAATAAAAAAACATGCGTCAAAAGTAGAAGTATCCCCTTTTGCACATACATATCCCACTTGAACTCAAATTTGGATCATAAGTTTTAAAAAATAAAATAAAATAAAAACAAATAAATAATTTTGATACTACAAGCTAATTCTAGAACCAACAAGGTTTTATGAAAAAATAACTCTCTCAAAAGAGTACGCAGTGACACATTTCTTTCAATCACCAATCAATCTTCTTGCTATATCCATTAAATAGCCATAAAAGCAAGCAACATAAAGGAATCAACACTATCTATAAATAAAAGCTTCGTAACTATGAATTGATGATGGGTGGGGGTCATAACCTTACCATAAAAAGAGGAGAGGTATGGGGTACCAATGCAAGGGAAAATCCATTAGCATAGTACTTTGTTAATTTGTTTGATGACTTGGGGTTATGATGCGGCACCATTAAAATCAATGCCAACTTAAAGCAATTTTAGGTTAGGATATGAAGGGGTTTCACAAATATTAGACATAATTTTGGTGGTTACAAGGGTGATGGAGGAACTTGATTATATCAAATCTTGGTTGGGAGAAGGTGGCTCTTTAGATCACCTACTGGTCCTACTCTAATAGAAAAAGATTAGAAGAAACCTCTAAGTCCATTTAAATTCATCCTAAATAGATAGAAATGGAGGAATTTAGAAGTTTGGTTTTGTAGAACCAAAGAAAGTATGATCCTATTGATTCTGAAAATGGAATTCACACAAGCAATATATCAACCACTTCATGAGGCTAAATCAAAGGGAAGGTGGGAAGATATCCTAGGTATTTCTAGCCCCTTTTTAAAGTCCTTTTGTATCCTTTCCTTTCCTTTCAAAAAGTACATCATGTTTAACGTACCCATTACCAACAACTCAACAAAATTGCTTCGATACCACTTTGTAACATACCTAGACATCCAGGCTGGGCCACGCCACACAAAACTCTCTCTCTTACCACTATGATACCATTAAATATATTGCAATGTTCTGTATATGAACAAAGTTAAGAAGAATAATAACGACATACAACAATAATAATTTATACATATAGACAATAGAAATTTCATAACAAAACATCATAATTCATAACATAACATTTGTACAAACACATAAAGACACTTACCTTTAGTGAATTAAACACCAATTGCGAGCCAAACTTCCACGTTCCTCCCAACCATAGACCACATTTCTCATAATCTCAACAGTGGGTCACCCCCAAGTTGGGGCTAAACTCTACCTGGGCAAAGGAAGTTCTAAGCCAGTCTAAGGTCTAATATTCAACAATAATTATCAGACTCAGGTGCCTACCTTAGAAACCAACCTACAATCTCTCATTCCCCACATGCTTGTTCCACCTCAGGAAGTGTGCCCCTTCTCTGCTCAACAGTCCCTCGACTGCCCCACTTCCCTTCCAGGGCTTCAACAACAAGCCGAACATGAAGTCTCGCCCTGTAACCACAACTTGGCCTCTAACAACCAACCTACACTCCCTCATCCCCCACATGCATGTCCCACCCCAGGAATTGTGCCCCTTCTCCGCTCAATAGTCCCTTGACTACCCCATTTCCCTTCCCGGGCTTCAATGACAGGCTGTATAGGGAGTCTTAGATCCCTGTAGCTGCTGCTTGACATATTGGGAATCAATTCCCAACAATTCTCTCACTTCAAGTGAATGCTCACTGGCCTAACAACCCTCTTCCTCCCCACAACAAATCTATCACCTGGAGAGAAATGTCTATGGGCTTGACAACCTACTTCTTCGACCACGGGCCTGAAAACCCGACACTTCGACCTGCAACCAAATCAAGTACCAATATGGATGGCAGCATGACTGAATGAAAAATGGTAAGAATAATGAATGAATAATAGCCAGAAGACTCCCTTTTTCCACTTGTAATTTGTTCCCTTCAACTGGGAACTTAGGATAACATAAAGTTATATCCATACTTTAGAATTTAGGAATAAAAATATAATATTACTTTGGGATTAAGCCCTCGAGCTTATCCCGTTCTTAGACTCTTAGCCCCCTTTCCTATCCTAGTGGAGTTTACCCCCCCATCTCTTTTGTGTGGAAGGTTGGCAACAGTGATGTACTTTATTAAAATATGAGTGTTTACATATTATAATAATAGGCATGCTGGACTTTTAGCCAATCTAGGCTCTCTAGCCTAATAGCCACATAGGTACTCCATCCTGTAATATTCTGGCTCACCAGCCTATAAAACATATGTACAATTGGGGTTTGGCCTAGGGGTATTACATTCCCCTCCCCCTTAATTTATGCATTTTCCTCAATGCATTATATACCATGAAGTCGAGTAATTTCTATGATATAAATATCAACAATGTTGGTTGCCTTTTGAGTGAGGTTTACTGGAATAAAATGGGTAGCTTTAGTAAGCTTATCCACCACCACAATGATGGAATCATGTTGCTTGGTTGTTCTGGGCAACTTGGTGATGAAATCCATCATTAAAAGTTCCCATTTCCACTCAGGAATGGGTAATGGCTATATCAGATTAGTTGGGTGTTTGTGTTCAGCCTTGACTTTTTGACATTCCAAACACTTGGCAATAAAATTGGCAACCTCCTTCTTCATACCAGGCTAATAATATTGTCTCTTGACAACTGCAATGGTTTTCTGATAACCTAGGTGTCCAACATAAGGTACATTATGCATTTGTTTTAAAATCATATTTTTCAATTCTTGAGAATTTGGCACATAAATTATGTCCTTGTCCATGATAATTTCAACCTTTCCCAACTTATATTCTTCACTTTTCCGCTGCAAATTACATTGCTGAAAATTTTCCTTTACCTCCATGTATTTCTGATATGATTTTGTAGCCTCTAAAATTTTGTCCTTCAAATATGATTAGTACATTCTAATGGCTGTAGCATGAATCTCATGCACCTCCCGCTGAATGCATCTGTCACCTTGTTCTCTTTACCTTTGATATGCTTAATATCAAATTCATATTTACTGAGAAGTTCCAACCATCTACTTTTCCTGGCATTTAGAGTTAGCTGTCCAAATAAATATTTCAGACCACTATGGTCTGTCCTTAATTAAAATATTTCCCCATGAGGTAGTGCCTCCACATATTCAAGTCATGCACTATGGATGGATATTCTAAATCATGAGTAGCATAGTGTCTTTCATGCTCCTTTAATTTCCTTGATTCATAGCATACCACATGCCCATTTTGACTAAAAACTCCACCAAGTCCTTTACATGCATCGATGCATACTGTTAGTCCCTAAAGTTGCACTTGACTGTGAGAGGGCAAGCTACAACATCATCAAGTTATTGAAAAAGTGTTTTGAGGGTTTTTATGGTTTGGTTTTTGAATAAGGTGGTTGAAAACTGGCTCAAGGTAATAAAATAAATGAGAAAATCAGAATAAGAACAAAACATATCCCATTGACTGGTTAAAAGGTAGTCACATAGATGGATTAAACAAATAAGGAAAATAGAAAATGAAGTTTTCAATTTGTCAACTTCACACAAATTCTTATCTCAAAATATCA
>JZKD02S0123724.1:12954-24190 GCA_000966675.3 Picea glauca
TTTCCCCTTTCTCTTTATCTCTTTATGTTTTCCCCTTTTTCCCTTAGTTTCCTAATTCTTTTAAATTTACCTCTTTCCCTTTTATCTAAAACTCAAATTAGCAAGTGTAGAAAAATATATTTTTCCCTTTTTTCTTTTCAATTAATAAATTTTAATTAGCATGTGTAAAAAAACAATAATTTCCCTTTTAACATTTCAAATCCCTCAATAATTTGATTTTAATAATTTAATCGAGTTTCTTACCCCCTTTTTGTTACATGTTTAATGATGATTATTATTATTATTTATTTATTTTACCACAAGTATTACTTTAGACCTAGATTTTAATTTCCGAGGTTGGGCGACATTTTATTAGGGAAATTGTTTTTAAATCCTTCTTATCACATTATTCGTTCTAGGGACATCTAGCTTTATTCAATTATTAGTTAATAACACGACATTCCCTCAGGACGCACTGGGTGTTCCAAGGGTTACACTCGTCTCATTTTGTTTTTCTTGCATGATGTGCCCTTCAGGATGCACTACGTGCTCCAAGGGTGCCACTCACCTCTTTCTGTTTTTCTTGCACGATGTGCCCTTCAGGATGCACTACGTGCTCCAAGGGTGCCACTTGCCTCTTGACTGACTTGGTAGACACCAAAAACCCCTGGAGTCAATACTTCGTCAGGTGATCTTGTGGGAGAGTAAGGGCCTCTAAGAAATAAGGCCCTTGCCTTATTGTGCAGCCTTTAGAATCATTGTGAGGGACTATCACAGTCGGCTCTCATGGCATCGTGGGTCTTCTTGAACTAGGTAATCGTTAACCTATAGTTCGATCCATGGCAGGAGTGCTAGTAGGTTGTGGCAGGGCTTTTTTCCACACCTCTCCCTCAATGTCTCTGGTAGTCGTGCATGACCCTCTACTCCACATGTGAGTCTGGTTGGCAAGCTATCGTCATCCTACATCATCAACGAATCATGTCAGAATAAAATCCATAATCATAACATCTAATCATATGCACATATGCCATATATAGAAAAATCAAACCCCAATAGTCCACTCCCCGACTCGATCCGGAGTCCAAGGGTTTCATCGATGCCTCAACATGCTCGAGGTCCAAATCCTGCACACTGAGGAGAACCAAGTCAATAGCACATACCTAAGTCGATAAAGAAAAATAACATATAATCACATCCATAATGCCTCATAATCATAATCAACGGCCAATAGTATAATAATATGGATCACTTGCAAGCAAGTGTCCTCAAAGAATAAATTCACTCAGTGCACGCAAAAGAGAGATGTTACATACACCCCCTCTTGGTCTAAACTTCGTCTTGAAGTTTTACAATATATAACTGTTGAAATCATGTGTATCACAGTGTCATAAGTCTATATATCAAACAAAATTGAAAACTGTTGGTGCATATCATATGCATCCTCCCAGGTCATCGAGTGCGGACTATAGTTGTCCCACTAGACCTTGACCTGATCTACTGTTCGAAGCTATAGTTGTCGAATGTGATGATCTAGGATGCATATCATCTCAGCCATGAGCACCCCTTCATTCTATACCTGCAAGGAAATCATGTAAATAACATGTGTAGGATCACTAATATAATGTCTCAAAACAGATACATGAAAAACATCATGCATACGCCTCAAAGAATCAAGCAAGGCTAGTCAATAGGCCATGGTTCCATTCCTCTCGACAATATCTAAAGGTCCCATGAACTTAGGAGAGAGATTAGATCCCTTTCCAAACCTAATCGAACTCTTATGCAGTTTTACCCGCAAGAAGACTCGATCGCCAACTTCGTAACGACGATCGACACGGTGTCCATCGACTTAACTCTTCTGTCGATCCTGTGCTTCTTTGATCCTTTGTATTATTGTTTGAATTTGATCTTCCATTTCTTGGATCTCTTCTGGTCCCACTAGGACCCTATCCTCAAGTCGATCCCAACTCAGAGGTGTATGACATGGTCGCCCATAAAGGAAATTGAAAGGCGCTATCTTAATGGTTCCTTGGTAACTATTGTTATAAGTGAATTCTACCAGTGGCAAGAATTCTTCCCAATGATTTTGTTGGTCCATCACGTACATTCACAACATGTCTTCCAAGGTCTGGTTCATTCGTTCGGTCTGCCTGTTCGTCTCCGGGTGATACGTAGTACTAAAGTTAAATTGGGTTCCCAAGGCCTCTTGGAAACTAGTCCAAAATCGTCTAGTAAACATTGATCCTCGATCAGATATAATACTTTTAGGTACTCCATGCAGCCTCAAAATCTCACTGATGAAAACTCTAGCTATGTCAGGTGCCTGATACGTCGTACGCATAGGAAAAAAATGAGCACTCTTCGTCAAAGTGTCGACTACCACAAAAATCGAGTCATATATCCTTGCTATCAGTGGCAATCCAACAATGAAATCCATCGAAATGACCTCCCATTTCGATTCTGGAATAGCATGTGGTTGTAGTAATCATGTTGGATGCCTATGATCAACCTTTACTTGCTGACATTCTAGACATCTGGCCACATAGTTGGCTATGTCTGCCTTCATTCCTTTCTAGAAGAATAAGGGTTTAAGGTCTGCCCTCATATTCATGACTCCTGGGTGGGCCATGTACACTGCTCTGTGAGCCTCGTTTAGGATCAAACTCTTCAACTCGTCGTTCGGTGGTATGTAAATCCGATTTTTAAACCTCAATAATCCATCGTCGTCAAACGTAAATCCTTCAAATCTTGGTACCATCATTGTCTTTTGTTCGATAAAATCCTCGACCTCTTTGTACTAGTCATCGTCACACTGTAAAGTTAAAATATTTTCACGTAGATTCATCTGAAGAGGAAACTTCGAAAATATGTGTGATCTCTGACTCAATGCATCTGCCACTCAGTTCATTGTTCCTTTTATGTAAGAAATCTTGAAATCGTACTTGCTAAGAAAATCCGACCAACGTCGTTGTCATGCGTTCAGGTCACTTTGCGTAAAGATGTCTTGTAGTCCACAGTGGTCCGTTTTTAGTTCAATTTTTGTCCAACAAGGTAGTGTCTCCAAACCTTCAAGGTATATACAATGTCTAACAACTCCAAATCGTGTGTCACATAGTTCTCCTCATGCCTTCTCAATTTCCTCGAGATGTAAGCGATCACTCGACCATCGTGCATCAAGACTCTACCTAAGCCTTCCTTGGAAGCGTTAGTGCATACCAATAAGTCCACGTCCATGTCATGGATATTTAGTATTAGTGATTTTGTCAATATCTCTTTGAGCCTCCGAAATGATTCTGCGCATTTCTTGGTCCAAACAAAATTCTTCTTCTTGTTCTACAATTCTGTGATCGTATTTGCTATCTTCAAAAATACATCGATGAAGCATCGATAGTATCCTGCTAAACCCATGAAGCTATGCACTTATGGGACATTCGTTGGCGCAGGCCATTTCATAATAGCCTCGACCTTTATTGGATCCATGGAAATACCTTTGTTGGAGATGACATGCCCTAAGTAGTGAATCCTCGATTAATAAAACGAGCATTTGGACAACTTCCCAAACAATTTGTTCTCTCATAGACACTATAGTACCAAGCACAAGTGTTCTTCATACTCCTCCATCGTCCGAGAGTAAATCAAAATATCGTCAATGAATACTTGGATGAACTTTTCCAAGTACTCATGGAACACCCTATTCATCAAACTCATAAATACCCCTGGGGCATTTGTCAGTCGAAATGGTAAAATAGTAAACTCGTAATGCCCAAACCTCATCTTAAAGGAGATCTTAGGGACATCATCCTCCTTGATTCGTAACTGGTGATACCCTGATCACAAAACAATCTTGGAAAACACCATCACACGCTTCATCTGATCGAATAGATAATCAATCCTTGGCAATGGATATTGATTCTTGATCGTTGCCTTGTTCAATTGACGGTAGTCAATGTAGAGTCTCTACGACCCATCCTTCTTTTGTATGAAAATAATAGGTGCACCCCACAGTAACACACTCGGACATATAAGTCCCAGGTCCAACAACTCCTTCAATTTCATTCTCAACTCTTGTAACTCTGGGGTTGACATACAATAAGGCTTTCTCGCTATTGGTTCAGTCTTTGGTTTTAGGTTTATGGTAAACTCCAATTCCCTCTCCGACAGCAACCCAGGTAACTCCTCCGGGAAGACGTCCGCAAACTCTCTCACCAATGGAAGGTGGTCTAGACCTTTCGCTACTCCCTTCTCATTTAATGCAAGGATTGCATAAAGCTTACATCCCTTGCACATGCTCTTCCATAGCTGCAAGGAAGAGATGAACCTCAAGGAAAATCCATGTTTTTGTCCTACAATCACATGTCTCTGTCCCTCATCAACGACCAAGATCAATCATTTCATCTTACAGTTGATTATCACCTCATGCAATTCCAACCAGTCCATACCGACCACGATGTCATAAGATTCTAATATCGTGATATACAGGTTGTCCCTGGTGACAAAATTTCCCAGGTTAAGGGTATAACTCGTAACCTTTCCTCCAACCTTCTGTTTGGCTCCCGAAGCCATCTCTACAAAGATAAACTCATCCTGTTTGACTGCCTTTACCTTAATCCTTTTTAGTTCTACACCAAAAATGAAACTCTCGGTAGCACCGGGATATATCAAAATACTAAGGGTCTGGTCAGAGATGGCACTTGACGTCTCAATCATAGTCGACTAGCGCTCTTCCTGGTGGTTATTCACCACTGCATGAATCTGATGGGCCTTGCCCAAATCTCCCACAATAGTGGGTCCGGCTGATCCATATGCTTTAGTCCTCTCCACTGTGTAGTCGCATTGGTAGTGTGGCTCCCCACATGTCCAACACCCCTTCTTCGGTCCAGTACTCCTAGTACTCGAAGTAGAAGATGATGGTCCACTGGCCTAGAATCCTAGTCTATTCTATTGAACATGCCTAAACTGCTATTGTTGGGGTCGACACTATTGTTGATGTTGTGGTCCCTAGTAAGGAGTCTGCAGCTGAGGCATTGGTCTCCGAGGTGTAGTGAAAGTGGATCCCCTCTAGAATCCACGACATCCTAGCATATATTTGGCTGGTGTCTGATGCTGCAGTGCACCGAATGAAACCTGCCCTGTCGGCCTTGCTAGTGTCCTACTCTGACCCCCACTAATAAGCTCCTTCTCTGTTATGAGGGCCTTCTGGATGAAATCATGCAATGTTTGAGGCATCAAAATACTAACCTTTTCACGTATGCTGACATTAAGGATGAACAAGAGCCTGTTGACCTTAATATTCTCAGTATTAAGATGCGGAGCATACCGAAGCAACTCCATAAAATGGGCCTTGTACTCGGGCACTGTACGGTCATGCTCTCGTAATACGTTGAACTCGTTGAGATGATGCTCAATGAATTCCTTTGATAGGTATCTCTCTCAGAACTGTTCCTTGAACAATTCCCATGACAGGTCTCTGAAGTTCATGTTCAATTGTGGCAGGAGCATCTTCCACCAAAGAAGAGCACTCCCCTTCAGTTGAAATACCGTCATGCGGAACTTCATGTTGGAGTTATAGTCGCAAAGTGAAAAGCACATCCCCATATTATCCAACCATGCCTCGGTGGCTGCGTCGTCTGGGGAACTAAAGAACTTGGGAAATTTGACCTTCTCAGGTTCGCAATGAATGCTACCAGTACCAACCAGAGTGTGTGGTGGACCCTCAGGTGGTGTCGGTGCCCTGGCCTGATCTCTGTCCAAACGGCTAATCAGTGCCTTAGACATGCGCTGAAAAGACCTCATCAGCCCAACCACATCACCCACTGATATCTGCTCCTGACCAACAACCTTTTTGTCTCCATGGGGGTTAGACCCCTTAGGCATGGATTCCACTATAGGCATCGTGCCTCCTCCCCTAGCACCTCGTCATCTTCCTCCGCGGTGTCCTCTAACCATGATTACCTGCACAAATACAAGTCAACTTAATTAGCAACATTATAATCAAATATCATATCAACAAAATCCATAATGATCCCAAGTAGTGGGTTGAACCCTCTTTGATACCATATGTTACGACCCCAAATGTTACGACTACAAGCGAAGCGGAAAGTGAAAATTTATTTATTTTTAAGTAGGTAAGAAGGCGACGACGACAATAGTTGAACCACACAACCTAACCAAAAACACAAGCCCACATAGAAATCAATAGACAACTACAACTCCATGCACTAGCACAAGAGCAATGGGGCGAAACATGCGTAAAGAAACAGAGAGAAACGACTACCCACCCAACACACACCGACAACACCTACAGGCTAAGGAACAACATCCACAAATATGACACAATGGTTTTGACGGCCATTAACTAGAAACTCTAGGGCATGAAACCAAACGCATAAAGGTGTTAAAAACTAAGTGTCGTAAACAAATAAAACAAACAAACGCCTTCAATGGGAAGCACAGACTTCGACCAAGTCATCATTCACCTCTATCCAATGGGGCGCCCCATGATCCCCTCGTCAGGAATCATGCCACCCCAGGTGATAAGTGCTACAATACTCTGGCGCACATTACCTATCCAGACCAAGGACTCAAGATGAATCCAACTCGCTCGAATAACAACTTGACCATCCCAACACATGACGAAAAACCCTGGCACCCAACTGACAAGTCAACAAGACGACTATGACATTCTTACGACACAACAACTTCCTTGCGCAACAAAATCAATCTGTACTTAATAAAAGATTATTATTAAACAATCGCTTGTTGCAACTAAAATCCAATTCCCAAGATCCGATAAGTATCTATCATTATCCTTTAAAATTGAAACTACAAGAATTATCCTTTAAAACTGAAACTACAAGAATTTAATTGAAATTTGTTGACCGTTAATGACCTTACCGTCTTTTAATTAAAAACTATTAACATGCTATCAATATGCTATTAATAAAAATCGTCATTAATAAAACATGCTATCAATAAAATCATGGTCACTATGCTATTAAGAAAATCTTTGTCTTTTATCCATAATATATATTTAAACAATCAATTATATAGTTGTCCTTGAAACAAGATTTCCATTATATATAAAAATGAATTTACACTATATGCATAAAAATGGTTTTACACTATGAACAGAATTTACATTATATATAGTCGGCCTTGAAGCAGGATTAACACTATATAAATAAAAATGAGTTTACACTATGAAACATAATTACACTATATAAATAAATAAAAAGGGATTCACACTATGAACATGATTTAAACCATATAAATAAAGATGAAATTAGCAAGAGGATATCTTATATATCGTTGTCATAATAAAGAAAATTTCGCTATTAATCAACAAAGACTTCTGCCAATAAAATTTCATTGTTGTTCAAGCACTGAGCTAAAATGCCTCCACCAAATTCGCAGTCAAGATTAAAATGATGTCTGTGGATATACGTGTTGTATTAAAGAAAAAAATAACAACATTGCTATCTATAGGAAAGCAGGTAAAAGAAAATTATAATGTAAAAATGCACCACAGGAGAGTTGCCGACTTTTTATGCGCTTCCAAGCATTGGCATGTTGTCTAACATTTAAAGTTAACTCTAAGTATCTTTCACCCAACGTTGAGGTTCAAAACGCAGGTATTTTTCCAATTTAACGCAGGCATTGACACAATCAACACGCCATGCATAAATTTTTAATGATATCGTTGTGACCTGCCATTAATAAATATGATGTATATACAAAAACAAAGAGTAACTAACTAAAACATATGACATTTAATCTACCAGATCACAAAGTGAATAATGACGTTGTTGGGTAATATACAAATCATAAATCGTTGAAAACGCAGAAATTCATATAAGAGGAACGGGTTGTCTTTTAACAAGAAATTACCTACCACGATCTATTAAATTCCACTATCTATTAAATTCAAAATAAGACTATAAATGAAATACCAAATAGCATTAACAATATTATAAATTGCACAACATAAATGACTGTGCGTGGTGCCAATCTGTGAATCAGAAATTGTGCAGGTGGCAATAGAATCGTGGTTAATGAAACGCCAGTGTAAGTTACAATTCAACACACAGAGGAAAATCGTTTGGGTTTATCACGAAATCTTGGTCAGATAAAGGGAAAAAATTGTTGTCAAAGAAATAAGTAAACTCAGGGAATATGCAGTAAACTCAAGGAATACAATCACTACACTTGGGGAATACTCAAGAAGACACTAACTCAGTCAAGGCCTAAGTAAAACACATCGATTAAGCACGGCTAAAACGTAGCGAAGGTGAGTGCTGTGAAGTGAAAAGGATGGCATAATGTGGATGCATTCGTCGGGCTAGAATGGTTGAGGTGGTTGTAATTACCAAAAAAGGGCATCCCCGAGGTAAAACACATTACAATAAATCCATTCAACATAGTCCATTCTTGTTAAATTCTCACTACAAATTAAACGCACTCTCATGGTAGAACACATTACTTACATCCATAAAACACAACGATTGCACCGTCAAATCACTACTAATACATAGTAGAAAAACACAGCTAACACACAGTAAAAAAAATGCATCCAATGCACAGTCAAGACTAGACATTGTGATATCTACTTTCATGGTCCTTCAAAGTATAATTTCTTGATACATCAATATCTCTGTGTATATAAATTAGCAGTAACATATATCTAAATTGCAAAGCCCAACACATGATAACACAGTCATAAATATGTATGAATTTGCAGGGGTAAAATCGTGGTTGAAAATATTGAAATTGCAGAGAAAGAAAATTTTCAGTCAATGTATTAAATTACAGAGTGAACATTCCCTAGTTTGTAAAGAATCAAATTCAGAGTAAAAGTATAAAATTAATTCATCCATCAAGACATAGGTAAAACGCAAGGGGAAAACGTCGTAGTAAGAGTATTAGCATTCGACCATCACACAGTAATAAAAGAATAAAATACAGTCCAGAGTGGCCCAAGGCAGAGTAAAAATTCACCATCAATCAATAAATCATGGAGTTAATTAATCGCATCAAGGCCCAATACAAACACTCAACCTGGAACAATCAACAGGGGTAGATGGATGGGTAGAAACATTCTTCACTCATCATCCATGCACAGAAAAGCAGGGCATTAGGATCTATAGGTCTATTAACACGGAAGTGACGACCGTCGATCCGGCTCCTGGCCGACTGCTCAGGCATGGAATGGTGAACTAGGGATGAGGATGAAGTATAAAGCACTAACTCTTCACAATAAATCAAATAAAACCAACGGGACAATCATGGCATTCCGAGATCGATTGCCAAGGGATTCAAGTCTAGCAGCAAGCTTAAGGCTATGGTGAGTTTAAGTTCTCGATTAAAATTCAAACTAAACCACTTTATTTACATAGTTAAAAGTACAGAAATGAAAGTGGAAGATCAATATTAATATACCATTCATAATAAAAGAATGTGTATCTTAGCCCAAGTCATCTGCTTCGATTTGTTGTCTCGCATGCTCCATGCATCTCCCGCTTGTCGACCGTTGCGACTTCACCGGTACCTACCAGCGAATTCTAGGGGTACTCTTCTTCCCCCTTATTTCCCCAAGCCGCAAAGGGCCCACATACACTAATCGAGAGAACAACTAGCTCCCAGCTCACCTCCCAAGGATGAGCTACCACTCCTCCCTAATCTAGGTATCCCAACTCCCACAAGATAAGTCAATCAAGTCTAAAATTTTGCAGTGTAATGTTAGGCATAAAAGAAGAGATCTATCCTCCTCCTCCTCCCTCTTTTATATAGAGTTTCTAAGTCATTTCTTTCCCAAATTCCCATTTAATTAAATGTTCAATAATTTAATTCAAAAAAATACTTCCCGTACATGTGTCACCGATCCCCCTCGTTGCAACAGAAATTAATTTCATTAATTATTTAATTACTCCTATTTCCATCTCCCACCTAAAAGAAATCCTAGAATCACTCCTAGGTGCCCCCATATTCCCTTACACATTTTAATGACTTACCCCCTTACAAATTTACTAGTTGAGTTCAATTTAGAAAGTTCTTAAAGGAAAGATTCCTTGCTAAGTTAGTCATTCTTCTTTTTCCTTATGTTTCCCCTTTCTCTTTATATCTTTATGTTTTCCCCTTTTTCCCTTAGTTTCCTAATTCTTTTAAATTTCCCTCTTTCCCTTTTATCTAAAACTCAAATTAGCAAGTGTAGAAAATTATCTTTTTCCCCTTTTTCAAATTAGCAATCGGCCCTCATGGCATCATGGGTCTTCTCGAACTACGTAATCATTAACCTACAATTCGAGCTTCCTTGGGAGTGCTAGTAGGTTGTGGCAGGGTTGTTGTCCACACCTCTCCCTCAACGTCTCTGGTAGTCGTGTGTGACCCCTCTACTCCACATGTGAATCTGGTTGGCAAGCTATCGTCAACTTGCATCATCAACGAATCATGTTAGAATAAAATTCATAATCATAACATCTAATCAGATGCACATATGTCATATACAGAACAATCAAACCCCAATTGTCCATTCCCCGACTCGATCCGGAGTCCAAGGGTTTCATCTATGCCTCAGCATCCTCGAGATCCAAATCTTGCACACTCAGGAGAACTGAGTCAATAGCACATATCTAAGTCAATACGACAAAATAACATATAATCACATCCATAATGCCTCATAATCATAATCAATGGCCAATAATATAATAATCTGGATCACTTGCAAGAAAGTGTCCTCAAAGAATAAGTTCTCTCAGTGCACGCAAGAGCGGGATGTTACACCTTCATATATTTCCTCTCCTTCATCCTTGTCATCTACAAGTGAAGCAAGTGTACATCCCTCCAAGGATAAACAACCTAAAAAAACTCATCATTCTTCTAATATGCCTTTATTAAAGTTAGATGTAAAGTTTCAATTACCCACTTATGATGGTGAATTAGATGCAAAAAAGCTAGATAATTGGGTGAGACAGTTAGAAGTTTGTTGCAGGATACAAAGGATTGTTGATGATGAAACAAAGATCCAACTTGCAAGTCTCAAATTGGGAGGCACAACTCTCATATGGTGGGAAAGCAAAACTAAGGATGATCTCAATAAAAATGGTAAAACAATCTCTTCCTGGAATGATTTTATCAATTCTTTGAAGAAACAATTTTATTCATTAGCATACATGCAATAGGAAATGATGAATTGGCAAAGTTTAAGGAAAGATAAAGGTCAAAGTGTACAAGAATATACTCAAATATTTTGTAAGAAAAAAAT
>JZKD02S0123735.1:0-16694 GCA_000966675.3 Picea glauca
TCATATTGTTACCCATCAAACAAACTTGGGTCCATTACCCAAACCTGGGGTCTCCAACTTCTCATGGCCATAACTCTCTAACCATGAGGAATTATGTGACGTTCCACATACCACTAAAAATGACATGAAAAACACTATCCATATAAGATATATTCCCTGACAAAATCACTTTCCTTCATCTCATTATTCCACAATTAAGCATGGGTTCTCTTACTCCACAAAGCATCTTCCCGTGAGGGATTTCTCCATAAGGGGATCACTTTGGAGTTCATCCATATTTACTTCTTATAAACCATGAAAAAACAATAATGAGTCATATTTACATCAAACAATATTGGTTCCATTACCTAAACTTTTGTGCTATGGGGCTTTCTTCAAGGGTTGACATCAATGACAACCACCCTTAATCAACAACATTATGTTTATATTTGTTAGCAAGGAGATCATGATTAGGTTTCTGATTTTCAAGCTCATATTCATTATACAAAATTAGGCTTCCAAATTGATCATGCTCGAAAAAATTACCCGTCACATCATCAAACTGAAAGTTTCTAGTGTTTACATCAAGATCTAGATTTATCTTTATATAGTGGAAGATTTTTGTATTTGAAATACTATCGGGAAGAGAATTTTGTGAGTTATTTCCATCGTTGAATGTTTGGATTTTTTTCTGGCCAAATAGAGAGGTTTTAAAGGAATGTGTCTAAAGTTGGACTATTACAAGGCCTATGACAAGTTGGAGTGGAAATTGATTCTCCACATGCTTGAGTGGCTAGGCTTTGGGTCAAAAGTTCATATATTATGTCAATATTCTCTTTTCCAATGCTTTGGTTATTGTGTGTGTTAACAGATCCCTTACTTATCTTATTCCTCTTATCAGATCAATGACGCAGGGCTACCCTATATCCCATGATTTATATGTTGTCACATATGATGCCTTGGGTTATCTATTATAAAAGGTATTTTACCAAGGTAAAGTTACTAGCCTTCCCCGGTAATATTTAATCAACTCCCACTATGATTATGAAAACCTTTTGTAAAGATTCTAAAGAAATACTACAAGAGGAGAAAACCTCTATGATACATATTGGATTAGACAATCACCCAGGGTGGATTCCTTGCCAATGGAAATGGGTTCAAAAGGGGTAAATCACCAAGTATCTTGGTATTATATTTATCATTGACATGACTCAAAATCAGATGTGAAATTGGGTTATTAATAAGCTTACAGTCAAACTTGAATACTAGAATAGTCAGGACCTTTCCTTGACAGCCAAAATTCAAGTGGGGGACAAGTTTTTCAGTTTAATGCATATATATTGTTTGTCTCTTTGGCTTCCCAAATAGAAGGGCTACAATAAAACTCTATCTTAAAAGATCTCTTTTGGGTGAAGAATAAAGGCGACAAATGTCTACCTATGGTCAAGTGGTTGGTGTGCACTAGGAAACCACAAGATGGAGGACTTAGCATTCCTCATTTGGCCACTTATGGCCTTACCTTGGTAGAAACATGGTTTCTTAAGGCCACACAGGGAAATGAATTATGGAAATAGATCATAAGGGACAAACTTGGCCAGATATATGTGCAAAATTTTCTTCATAGCCAATTCCTTCTTTTTGCACATAGTATTTTTCTACTAATTGTTATTTGTAGTTTTCATTGGTACCATCATACTTATACTTAGATCCAAAAATCCATCTACGACTAATTGTATTTTTATCTGCTAGAAACTCAACCAAACTTTAAGTTCGATTTTTTCTAAAAACTTCAAGCTTTGACTACATGGCATCACATTACTCAACTTTATTTGTTATCTTCATATGTATGTGGCTATTTTTCACTAAAACTTTCACTCATCAGTGCATAATTAACTAAAGGTGACTCTAATCACTTGATTCTTCTAAGCTCAACTTTACTGTCTGTGCACTCTCTATCTACTTTTGTCTTCTAGTTCTCAATCTATCATACATTTAAGGTTCTACAACAAAATCTTAACCATCTTCACCAACCATTTGGGTGTCCTTGGCATTAGAGTAGATTATTTAATTTCTTATCCAAATTAAGGTAGAATTTCAAGAGTGTTAGTAACAATGATATCTTGTGCATCAACATACTTCTCAAATTTTGTTGTACATGCTTCATCAAAAAAATAAAATTATTTATTACAAATTTCTGATTTTCCAAGTCCCATAAGAAATATGTCTTCGAATGCTCCTCATATCCAAGAAAATTAATACACTTGTGCACTCTATCCAAAAATTTGAATTGTGTTTCTCCTTTGGAATATGAATATAAAAGATGCTCCCAAATATATAGAATTTTTAACAGTATATTTGTGATCACTCCATGCTTCCTCTAGAATAACATTCGAAATAAGTTTAGTCAAACTTCTATTGATCAAATAAACCACACAATACATAAATATTCAATCCTTTCTATTGAAGTACATAAATATTCAATCCTTTCTAGTGAATATTTATGTACTTCAATATGAAATGTTCCATGTTGTAAATAATATGATTCTCACACTCTACAACTCCATTCTATTTTTGTGCATAAGACGTTGTGAATTGCCTCTTAATATCATGTTTTTTCTGGCTTAAGTATCTTTAATCTTGAAGGTGATATTTAGAGTTTAGTTAGGTATCTCTCCTCAAGTCATGGTCATACTCTTGTTGGATCCTCTCAAGAAGTGTAAGGTTCTCCACACAATTCCATTGATGTGGATTGTGAAGACTATGGTCCAATGGAATTTCCTAAGGAGATTGGTCCTCAGTTCTATCTTACACAAGCTCTAAGCTGAAGGGTAAGAGATCATTTATTTTTTATTTTAAAACACCTACAGGTAGTCGGTCTCCTAACGTCCCTAATTTCGATCACATGGAATTCTTGTCAATGGTATATAACTGATCGTCGCTCCACCGAAATTTCCATCCGTCGGGCTTCCGACATCCCTAACGTCGGTCACATGGCATCCTTGTTGTTGGTATATAGCTAACTGTCTCTGCACCAACTGTTGGGGCTTACAAATGTCATATTTTTATCAACCTTTCCCTTCATCATTATTCACATTTCATCGACCCATTAACCTTTCCTGATATCATTTTCATAAATATATTTGGGTTTCACCTTATTATTTTTCCACTTTATTGATTTTAGTATTAAAAGGGAATTTGTGATTAAATATTAGAAAATCGACATTTTTTCATATATATCTAAAAAATGTGCGAGCTTTGTAATGTGTAGGAATATGTGAAGGATTAATTCAAAAGGACTTATCGAATACTTCCTCCACCATTTCAAGATTTGAGGAGTTAATTCAATCCTATTCCAAGGAGAAGATCATGGAGATTTGATTGGCATATCTTATCCAAGATATATGAGAGATATGTGTGAGGATTTGAAGGGATTATATTTTGTAATAATGGGAAATTGGTTGAGACAAAAGTGGATCTGTAATTATGAGATGCTTAGCTTATTTTCAAAGCTCTCATGTATAAAAGAGAGTGATCTCTCTTCATGAGGGGGTAGTCATTAGGATTCAAGTAGAAATCTGGATTAGTCTTAGATTTGTAATTGGGAAGAAAGGGATTCTTAGCTTTGATTCATAGTTTTGGTTTCCATGCTTTCATTATTATGTTATGAATATTGATTTGATTATTGTAATGTAAGATTGCTTCATTAGTGTGAGGTCACATATGTTGTTGTGTCATTCAACTCTTAACATGTTGTATTGCTTTTCCTTCATGTAGTTATCCATTCTTAGATTAATTTTAGTTATGCAATTTCATTTCAGTCATGTGTTTTAGCAATTCAATTCCAAGTCGTGTGTTTCAGCTTCTTGCATTAGATTAATGATTTAATTCCAGTTTTAGCTTCGATATTAGATTAGATTAGTTCCGCTTCAATCCTGCATATACTTTGTGTGTGCTTCGTAAGTATACGAACTTCAGATTGACAAATTAGATAGTTGGGAAAGTACTACAATGCAATTAATACAACATTAGTTCTGTACAACGTAACGACTTATGTTCCGTTGTTACGATTGTTGTTCCCTTTGCAGGTAGTGACGTTCATCTGAATGGAATAATTTTCGTTCCCTTTATTATGATTGTTGTTCCTTTCACAAGTGTTGCATCTCTGGAGGATGAGGTATTTAAAAACGAAGGTAAGAACCTACGTAGGCAACAAGAAAAATGCTTGTGCCAACTCCTACCTTCAGCTGATGCATAGAGGTTATTTTTAGGACATCTTTAGAGACCAACACCGACATTTCCATCCATTGAGCTTCTGACGTCCCTAACGTCGGTGGCATGGTGTCCTTGTCGTTGGTATATAGCTAACCATCACACCACTAACGTTGCGAGCCGTTGGTCTTTCGACGTCCCTAACGTCGGTCACATGGTTTCATTTTCATTGGTATATAGTTGAATGTTTCTCCACAGCCATTTCTAGCCGTCGGTCTTCCGACGTCCCTAACGTTGGTCACATGCTGTCCACATTGTGGAGACTCACGAAATGGGACATCAAAATCCTGATGTCTCCGACGTCGCTATAGCGACGACTATATGGGTTTAGATAGTCAAATCCAAGATGACACGTGTCCGCATTAAACGTCACAATAGAGACAATATCTATGGCATCATAAAAGCGACATCATGTGAAATGACTTTGAGGGTGTCCATTTTTTGTCGTTCTCCCAACAATATAAAGTGGCAATTTTGTCGAACGCGCCGTCGGAATTTGACCCAAATGTACTAGTGGTATTTCCCAATAGGGGTTTGGGGATGCTACATAAATGAATGTAACACTAAGAAAATATTTGTTGGTGATGATATATCTCTTAGTGTTGTATGGTCTAGACTAATTTAGGTATATAATGGTCATTTCAATGATTTATTTGTGTTCCAAGTCTTTCCTACAACATTTTATTAGTATAGCAAATTACACATTTAGGTGAAGGTAAAACTGTAGAGTTTTCACCTCACTAAGTTGTAATTAAGGATTTAAAAGATCCGTATCATGTCCTCGAAACTGGAATTGTTGATTATATTACCACATCATACAAGTTTAACAACTTTGGGTCATTATCTTTTCCATCAATTTTCATTGCTCATAGCGATGACTTGAGGAAACTTTTGCATGAGAGGTTTGGTCATCTAAATTGTCACTCATTGCAACTATCATATAATCAAAAAATGGTGATTGGTCTTCCTCTTGTTTCTTACAGATATGTTTTTTGTGTCGGTTGTTTTCTCTAAAAACATTGTCGGGACAATTTTGACAAATGTGCCTCTTGGCATGCCTCAAACTCTTTACAGCTTGTTCCTAGTGATTTGCGTGATCCACTTGCTTCTCCTTATTTTTATAGGTGAAAGTATTTATTTAACTTTCATTGATGACCTTTCCGTATGCTCTTGGGTTTACTTCTTAAAACTTAAGAGAATTTTTTGACAAGTTTTGGTCCTACAAGGCCCTTGTAGAAAACAAATATGGACATCAAATTCAAATATTACAAACATATAATGGAGGGGAATATGTGAGTTTGCTTTTACAAGTTATTGCATTGCAAAGGGAATCAAAATGAAAAAAAAAGTTCCATATACATCACAACAAAATGGTGTTGTTGAGAGAAAGAATCACACATTGAAAGAAATGCATAATTGTATGATTCAATCTAAGGGATTAAGTATTAATTATTGGGAAGAAGCAATTAACTGTGAAAATTACATAATAAATTGAACTCCCACAAAGGCTCTAAAAAACATAACACTGAAAGAAGAAATGAATATAATTAATCCATATGTAATCCACTTCCATGTATTTGGCATAGTAGAATGGGCTCACATTCTTGATGAGAAAATGAAAGATTTATAGCCTAAAAGTGATAAGTGTATTTTTTTGGTTATTCTAAAGATGTCAAAGGTTACAGACTTCTTAAACCTCATTATAATAAAATTATTATTACAATATATGTTAAATTTGATGAAAATATCTTGGCCTGTGAGCCTAATTTGTCATTTTTGTCCTCTTCAACCTATGAGCCATATTCAGTGTTTATTCCATCTTGTACTCCTATTCTAGTTTCTTCTTCTTCAGATGATGACAATGAGGATAAAAACACATGTTATCCTACTCACCTTCCTCCATATGATTCCATTGAACATGAACCTGCACCAAAACCACATCTTCCCCAAAGGGTCTGTTCAACTTGAGAAGCAACTCGTGATCTCCTTAAGATTAGCATCGAACATGTTTATAGTTCCAACGAACCTCTTATATTTTGGATCAAGTTTCAGAGACTCGTGATCTAGAGACATTTGCAGAAGCTTTAGGCCATCCATATTGGAATAGAACAATGAATGAAGAGTATCATTAATTAATGGAAAATGATACTTGGGATCTTGTACCTCTTCTGAAAGGAATAAAATGTTTCAGTTGTAAATGGGTTTATAGAACTAAGTATGCATAAGATGGATGTGTTGAAAGACACAAGGTCAAGTTAGTTTCCAAAGGATTCTCTCAAGTTGAAGAAATTGAATACAATAAAACATTTTCCCCTGTATCCAAAATGAATTCCATCTTTCTTGTTCTATCCCTTGTAGCTAAATGGGAGGTCCATCATATAGATGTTAAATACACCTTCTTGCATGGGAATTTGCAAGAATAAATATACATGGAAAAACCTCATATCTATGTCCAGAATGACTCCATCCTTATTTTTCTCCTTAGTAAATCTCTTTATGGTCTTAAGCAAAATCCGCAATCTTGCTATGCCAAAATGGTCAGCTTTCTTCTTGATACCAATTTTTCTAGATGTCATTTTGAACCTAATGTATATACCAAGAAATTAGGAATCCATCTCACAATCCTTAATCTTTATGTTGATGATATTATTCTCACTACTAGTGACCCTAAACTTTTAAATCATGTGAAAACTATTCTTAAGAAGAAATTTGAAATGATTGACTTAGGCTATTTGCACTATTTCCTTGGCCTCTAACTATTGCAAACCAAGGAAGGAATGTTTCTTTCCCAATCAAAGTATGCTTTTGACCTTCTTCGCCACTTTAACATGTAATATTATAAAGTAGTCGTTTCTCCTTTCCAGTCTGGAGTCAAACTTGCTACCACTTATAGTTCTCCTGAAGCTAATGCCACTTTGTTCCATTAGTTAGTTAATAGACTCTTATATTTGACTCATAAATATCCTAATATTTCCTTTTTTGTTAGTATTTTTTCCCATTATATGAAAACATACCATGAAATCCATTGAAATGTAGCTAAAATAATACTTTAGTGTGTCGGGTACAATTCAGTTCCAGATACAATGATTGGTTTATTGTTTGGTTTCATTGATTTAGATCAGGTTGGAGACCCTGATGATCAAGATTATACTGTAGGTTATTTTTTCAACCTTGGTTCAGGACCTATAACTTGGGCCTGTAATCAACAACATGTTATTTCTCTTTCTCCAACAGAAGAAAAGTACCAAGCAATGGTTAATGCAAGTCAAGAAGCCTTGTGGCTTCAAAAAATCCTTTTAGAGTTTGGCTTCCAGCATCAACATTCAATCACCCTTTGGTGTGACAATTAGAGTGCCATCTGTAGATTTTAACCTTGTACAATTATTTATTGTAAACATATTTTCAATAAAAAAAACATAAAAGATAAAATTGCAAATACACACATTTCATAGAGATTTTTCCCTTGGAAACCCAAACTGGGAAAACAAACATATTCTATATTCATTCCACATCATACATTGTTTACAATAAAATATACATATAGGATCCTGTAGCATCCAAAACCCTAATCCAATAACTTGGATTAGTCAACAACCCTAATTCCTTAACTAGAAATAGAAAACCATCAGTGAAAACAATGTGCTGAAAAGCCGCCCAAAAATGGACTCAAAAACCAATTCTTCTAGTCGTGCAAAGAATATAACACATACCCAACACCATAAATTTCACCAAATATCCAATTCAACATCAACATAGAAAAAAGATCCAACAAAAGCCACCAATTATTTTTTAGTCATGCAAAGAATATAACACATACCCAACATTATCCCACTTGTTGTTTTCTTTGCATAGTGAGGGTTATAAGGTTACATAGTCAACAATCCAAGGCATAAATGCCCATAGATCCTCTACACCAAGAGAACTTCTCAATGTTCAGATATTTTGTTAATGAATCTCCAACATTGTTCAAAGTGTCCACCTTCATCAACACCACCTTATTTTCTTCCATATCTCTCACAAAGTGATATTGAACAACAATATGTTTTGTCTTTGAATGATAAGTTGGGTTCTTTTCCAGAAACATTGTACTCTGACTTTCACTATCTATCCTTAAATATTGTTGTACCAACCCAATACCTAAATACAATCTTTTTAACCATATTGCTTCCTTGATTGCATGAGTGGTTTCCATGTNATAATTATGAGATGCTTATCTTATTTTCAAAGCTCTCATGTATAAAAGAGAGTGATCTCTCTTCACGAGGGGGTAGTCATTAGGATTCAAGTAGAAATCTGGATTAGTCTTAGATTTGTAATTGGGAAGAAAGGGATTCTCAGCTTTGATTCATAGTTTTGGTTTCCATGCTTTCATTATTATGTTATGAATATTGATTTGATTATTGTAATGTAAGATTGCTTCATTAGTGCGAGGTCACATATGTTGTTGTGTCATTCAACTCTTAACATGTTGTATTTCTTTTCCTTCATGTAGTTATCCATTCCTAGATTAATTTTAGTTATGCAATTTCATTTCAGTCATGTGTTTTAGCAATTCAATTCCAAGTCATGTGTTTCAACTTCTTGCATTAGATTAATGATTTAATTCCAGTTTTAGCTTCGATATTAGATTAGATTAGTTCTGCTTCAATCCTGCATATACTTTGTGTGTGCTTCGTAAGTCTACGAACCTTAGATTGACAAATTAGATAGTTGGGCAAGTACTACAATGCAATTAATACAACATTAGTTTGGTACAACATAACGACTTCTATTCCCTTGTTACGATTGTTGTTCCCTTTGCAGGTAGTAACGTTCATCTGAATGGAATAATTTTTGTTCTCTTTATTACGATTGTTGTTCCTTTCATAGGTGTTTCATCTCTGGAGGATGAGGTATTTAAAAAAGAAGGTAAGAAACTACGTAGGCAACAAGAAAAATGATTGTGCCAACGCCTACCTTCGGCTGATGCATAGAGGTTATTTTTAGGACATATTTAGAGCCCAACATCGACGTTTCTAGCCATCAGGCTTCTGACGTCCCTAACATCGGTGACATGGTGTCCTTGTCGTTGGTATATAGCTAACCATCACTCCATCGACGTTGTGAGCCATCTGTCTTTCGATGTCCCTAACGTCGGTCACATGGAGTCATTTTCATTGGTATATACATGACTGTTTCTCCACATCCATTTCTAGTCGTCGGTCTTCCGACGTCCCTAATGTTGGTCACATGGTGTCCACATTGTGGAGACTCATGAAATGGGACATCAAAATCCTGATGTCTCTGGTGTCGCTATAGCGACGACTATATGTGGTTCAGATAGTCAAATCCAAGATGACACTTGTCTGCATTAAATGTCACAATAGAGACGATATCTATGGCGTCATAAAAGCAACATCATGTGAAATGACTTTGAGGGTGTCCGTTTTTTGTCATTCTCCCAACAATATAAAGTGGCAATTTTGTCGAACGCGCCGTCAAAATTTGACCCAAATGTACTAGTGGTATTTCCCAACAGGGGTTTTGGGATGCTACATAAATGAATGTAACACTAAGAAAATATGTGTTGGTGATTATATATCTCTTAGTGTTGTATGGTCTAGACTAATTTTGGTATATAATGGTCATTTCAATGATTTATTTTGTGTTCCAAGTCTTTCCTACAACATTTTATTAGTATAGAAAATTACACATTTAGGTGAAGGTAAAACTGTAGAGTTTTCACCTCACCAAGTTGTAATTAAGGATTTAAAATATTCTTATCATGTCCTGGAAATTCAAATTGTTGATTATAGTACCACATCATACAAGTTTAACAGCTTTGGGTCATTATCTTTTCCATCAATTTTCATTGCTCATAGCGATGACTTGAGAAAACTTTGGCATGAGAGGTTTGGTCATCTAAATTGTCACTCATTGCAACTACCATGTAATCAAAAAATGGTGATTGGTCTTCCTATTGTTTCTTACAGATATCTTGTTTGTGTCGGTTGTGTTCTCTAAAAACATTGTCGGGACAATTTTGACAAATGTGCCTATTGGCATGCCTCAGACTCTTTGCAGCTTGTTCCTAGTGATTTGCGTGATCCACTTGCTTCTCCTTATTTTTATAGGTGAAAGTATTTATTTAACTTTCATTGATGACCTTTCCATATTCTCTTTGGTTTACTTCTTAAAACTTAAGAGAGAAGTTTTTGACAAGTTTTGGGCATACAAGGCCCTTGTAGAAAACAAATATGGACATCAAATTCAAACATTACGAACATATAATGGAGGGGAATATGTGAATTTTCTTTTACAATTTACTGCATTGCAAAGGGAATCCAAATGAAAAACATAGTTCCATATACATCACAACAAAATGGTGTTGTTGAGAGACAGAATCACACATTGAAAGAAATGGATAATTGTATGATTCGATCTACGTGATTAAGTATTAATTATTGGGAAGAAGAAATTAACTGTGAAAATTATACAATAAATTGAACTCCCACAAAGGCTCTAAAAAACATAACACTAAAAGAAGAAAGGAATATAATTAATCCATATTTAAGCCACTTCCATGTATTTGGCATAGTAGCATGGGCTCACATTCTTGATGAGAAAATGAAAGATTTATAGCCTAAAAGTGATAAGTGTATTTTTTTGGTTATTCTGAAGATGTCAAAGGTTATAGACTTCTTAAACCTCATTATAATGAAATTATTATTACAATATATGTTAAATTTGATGAAAATATCTTGGCCTGTGAGCCTAATTCATCGTTTTTGTCCTCTTCAACCTATGAGCCATATTCAATGTTTATTCCATCTTCTATTCCTATTCTGGTTTCTTCTTCTTCAGATGATGACAATGAGGATGAAAACACACCTTATCCTACTCACCTTCCTCCATATGATTCCATTGAACATGAACCTGCACCAAAACCACATCTTCCCCAAAGGGTCTGTTCAATTCAAGAAGCAACTAGTGATCTCCTTAAGATTAGCATCGAACATGTTTATAGTTCCAACAAGCCTCTTATATTTTGGATTAATTTTCAAAGACTCATGATCTAGAGACATTTGCAAAAGCTTTAGGCCATCCATATTGGAATAGAACAATGAATGAAGAGTATCATTAATTAATGGAAAATGATACTTGGGATCTTGTACCTCTTCTGAAAGGAATAAAATGTTTCATATGTAAATGGGTTTATAGAACCAAGTATGCATAAGATGGAAGTGTTGAAAGACACAAGGTCAAGTTAGTTTCCAAAGGATTCTCTCAAGTTGAAGAAATTGAATACAATAAAACATTTTCCCCTGTATCCAAAATGAATTCCATCTTTCTTGTTCTATCCCTTGCAGCTAAATGGGAGGTCCATCATATAGATGTTAAATACACCTTCTTACATGGGAATTTGCAAGAAAAAATATACATGGAAAAACCTCATATCTATGTCCATAATGTCTCCATCCTTATTTTTCTCCTTAGTAAATCTCTTTATCGTCTTAAGCAAAATCCTCAATCTTGCTATGCCAAAATGGTCAGCTTTATTCTTGATACCAATTTTTCTAGATGTGATTTTGAACCTAATGTATATACCAAGAAATTAGGAATCCATCTCACAATCCTTAATCTTTATGTTGATGATCTTAATCTCACTGGTAGTGACCCTAAAATTTTAAATCATGTGAAAACTATTCTTAAGAAGAAATTTAAAATGATTGACTTAGTCTATTTGCACTATTTCCTTGGCCTCTAACTATTGCAAACCAGGGAAGGAATGTTTCTTTCCCAATCAAAGTATGTGTGTGACCTTCTTCGCCAATTTAACATGTAATATTATAAAGTAGTTGCTTCTCCTTTCCAGTTTGGAGTCAAACTTGCTACCACTTATAGTTCTCCTGAAGCTGATGCCACTTTGTTCCATTAGTTAGTTAATAGACTCTTATATTTGACTCATAACTATCCTAATATTTCCTTTTTTGTTAGTATTTTTTCCCATTACATGAAAACATCCCATGACAACCATTGAAATGTAGCTAAAATAATACTTCAGTGTGTCAGGTACAATTCAGTTCCAGATACATTGGTTGGTTTATTGTTTGGTTTCATTGATTTAGATCGAGTTGAAGACCCTGATGATCGAGATTATACTGAAGGTTATTTTTTCAACCTTGGTTCAGGACCTATAACTTGGGCCTGTAATCAACAACATGTTATTTCTCTTTCTCCAACAGAAGAAAAGTACCAAGCAATGGTTAATGCAAGTCAAGAAGCCTTGTGGCTTCAAAAAATCCTTTTAGAGTTTGGCTTCCAGCATCAACATTCAATCACCCTTTGGTGTGACAATTAGAGTGCCATCTGTAGATTTTAACCTTGTACAATTATTTATTGTAAACATATTTTCAATAAAAAAAACATAAAAGATAAAATTGCAAATACACACATTTCATAGAGATTTTTCCCTTGGAAACCCAAACTGGGAAAACAAACATATTCTATATTCATTCCACATCATACATTGTTTACAATAAAATATACATATAGGATCCTGTAGCATCCAAAACCCTAATCCAATAACTTGGATTAGTCAACAACCCTAATTCCTTAACTAGAAATAGAAAACCATCAGTGAAAACAATGTGCTGAAAAGCCGCCCAAAAATGGACTCAAAAACCAATTCTTCTAGTCGTGCAAAGAATATAACACATACCCAACACCATAAATTTCACCAAATATCCAATTCAACATCAACATAGAAAAAAGATCCAACAAAAGCCACCAATTATTTTTTAGTCATGCAAAGAATATAACACATACCCAACATTATCCCACTTGTTGTTTTCTTTGCATAGTGAGGGTTATAAGGTTACATAGTCAACAATCCAAGGCATAAATGCCCATAGATCCTCTACACCAAGAGAACTTCTCAATGTTCAGATATTTTGTTAATGAATCTCCAACATTGTTCAAAGTGTCCACCTTCATCAACACCACCTTATTTTCTTCCATATCTCTCACAAAGTGATATTGAACAACAATATGTTTTGTCTTTGAATGATAAGTTGGGTTCTTTTCCAGAAACATTGTACTCTGACTTTCACTATCTATCCTTAAATATTGTTGTACCAACCCAATACCTAAATACAATCTTTTTAACCATATTGCTTCCTTGATTGCATGAGTGGTTTCCATGTATTCAACTTCTACAATTGAAAGTGCCACTACAGACTATCTTTTTTTCATCCAACTGATTTCTCCTCCAAACATGTTAAACAAATACCTTCTTTTAGATCTTCCATGATTCATATATCCAGTCGAGTCTACATCCATAAATCCATGTATGTCTAACACTCTTTCCAAACCCAGTCTTCCTTGGTAGCACAATCCATAACTAGTAGTGCCATGTAAATACTTGAAAATTCTCTTTACTTCTTTCCAATGTTGCTTCCCTGGTTTTGACATATACCTACTCAAAACTCCCATTGCATGTGCAATCTCTGGTCTAGTATAGACCATTGCATACATCAAAATTCCAACCGAACTCGCATATGGAACAGGATACATGTCCTCCTCCTCTTCTTGTGTCTTGGGACATTGATCCGCTAATAACTTTACACCTACAGGAATAGGGAACTTGATTGGTTTACATTCCTGCATATTAAACCTTTGCAAAGTTTTCTTAGATTTAACCAGAGTTTCCTATTTTCTCGATATCATTTAATTTCCATGCCAAAAATGAAATTTGTAGCACCAAGATCCTTCATGTCAAATTTAGAGGACAATTGAATTTTCACATCCTAGATAATCTCGTTGTTTTTTCCTATCTAAAGCATCTCATCCACATATAAGACCAAATAAATCAAATGACACCAATTAATTTTAAATACACACAATGATCCTCTTTTCTTCTTGTGAAGCCAAGTCCCAACATATATGTATCAAATTTTTGATACCACATCCTTGGTGATTGTTTTAAACCATACAGGGGATTTTTCAACTTGCATACTAGCTCCTTCTTTCCCTTCACAACAAAGCCTTCTGGCTGCTTCATGTAGATTTCTTCTTCCCGATCCCCACGTAGGAATTTTGTCCTCACATCCATATGTTCTACATCAAAATCAAATGTATTAGTATCATATAACATAAATATAATAGAGGCTAACTTGGAAACATAAGAAAAAATATCACCAAAATCAATTCCCACAACCGGGGAATAACCCTTTGCTACTAACCGAGCTTTGTATTTCTCCACTTTTTCTTATGCATTCAAATTATTTTTAAATACCCATTTCCTGCTAATCGTATTTCTTCCAGTCGGAAAATCCACTAGATCCCAAGCCTCATTCTTATCAAAGGTTGCCATTTCTTTAACCATGGCCTTTTTATAGAGTTTTCCATCCTCTGAATCCACTGTCTCCCTAACCGTTCTAGGATCATCATCACTAATAGACAAAGACAAATTTTAACGGAAATCAGGTGGAGTATCCCTTTCCGATAGCCATTTTTCCCAAACTGATCTCCTCAATACTGGAGTATGAGGATCTTCTTCTTTTGATTCTTGTTCTTCTGTAGAGTTTGATTCATCATCCTTTGACTCAAACTCTATTTTCTCTGGTTATTCCTTACTTGGTAGGACTTCATGTTTGACAACATATTTCATTTACCTAAATACAATATCTCAACTATACACAACCTTCTTAGTTTAAGGGGTTCCAAATCTTGTAACCTTTGAGAACATCTTTATACCAAAAAAAGATACACTTTTCATCCTTCTTATCTAGCTTACTCATGTTTTCCTTTGGAACATGAACATAAGCGTCACATCCAAATACCTTGAGGTGTGTGAGAGAGGGTTTCTTACCATTCCATACCTCATGTGGCATCTTGTCATACAATGTTTATGAGGGTGATCGATTAACCAGGTAACATGCAATACGCATTGAATTTGACCAGAATTATTTCCCTAACCCAACACCACTGAACATGCACCTTACCTTTTCCCTCAACGCCATGTTCATTTTTGGGTGTGGGCCTATTTTGATAAGGAAGTCTATTTTGGGTGTAGGCCTATTTTTGGAGAAGGATTTGTTTTTAGGAAAGAACTAACTTTGGAAGGGAATACTTAATGTGGGAGCGCAAGAAATAGGTGGCAAGAAAGCAACATGCATAAAAAGAAGGAAAAGCAACATGGAAGAGGAAAAGCAACGTGGTGTGAAGGCATGAAATCATAACCATGATAGAGTTACGGTTTTTGACAAATATTGTAACAACTATAAGCCATAGAGTAGTATAAATAAATACCTAGGAGGTATAGAGAAATATATTTGTAGTCAGAGTTACTAAGGAGGACTTATGTTGTTGATTATAATAAGTCTTGCAGATGAGTCGAATAAGCTAGTCCTTAAGGGTTAGGTCAAAGGTTGTGGATATTAGCGTGATCTAGTTCTCCTCACAATGGGATATTACCTTTATCTGGATTGTATTACTACCTATTTAATGTGCGCAATGCAATATTTTGCAACAAATTGAATAAAAGAGAAGACAACCAAATATTTATGGATGTAGCCCCAGGAGGGGGTGAACCACAATAAACTTTCTGTTATGTGTGGTTTTTAATGAATGATTACATTTTGTTGATCATTAGTGTATGAATGAATGGTCAAACAAGAAATATTATCATGCATGCATAGGTTTAAAGATGAACAAATCATAGAAGTACTTGAATATTTAAAAAGGGTAATCCATAAGAAAGAAAACAATACACTCACAAATCCCCACTCATTCCTAGACTGCAAACACTTGAGTATTGTAGTCACCCATAAAATCTATCTCAGGTGAGACTGCGTTGTGCACCCTATGCACAGTGTTGCCTTCTAGTTTACCAAGAGGGATGATAGTTTTGAGGGTTTTGTTGGAAACCTATTGAGATACAAACCTGGTTCATCCCAAGAAGAAGTTAAAAAATAAACCAACAAATGGCTCTGTTGCCGGCTAGAACTACACATGATTGAGTGGAAAGGATCCATGGAAGAAACAAACAAAGAATGGAAGTATAGAAGGGAATGTTCAGGGCATTGTTGGGCTCTAAAGATGTCCTAAAAACAACCTCTATGCATCAACCAAAGGTAGGCGCTGGCACAAGCATTTTACTTGTCGCCTACATAGGTTCTTACCTTCCATTTTCAATACCCAGCCTCCAGAGATGAAACACCTGTAAAGGAACAACAATCATAAAGGGAACGATAGTTGTTCTTATGGGCTGAACTAATGTTGTATTAATTGTATTGTAGTATTTACCCAACTTATCCAATTTGTCAACCCGGGGTTCGTAAACCGACGAAGCACATGCAAAGTATATGCAAGATTGAAGTGGGAATAATCTAATCTAATGTTTAAGCTGCAACTGAAATTGAATCATTAATCTAACACATGACTGAAATAGAATCATTAATCTA
>JZKD02S0123735.1:22451-34941 GCA_000966675.3 Picea glauca
CCTTGAGTTCTTCCTTTTATTGTTTTCCCTTGCCTCAATTTATTTTTGTTCAAACTTGCATAGATCCTAATTACCAAATCTAGATGGATATTTAAATTGTGCCTCCTTTCACTTTGTTTTCTATGTCATACTCTTGATTTGGAAATCGATTCCAACTTTTCCAACGGGGTTTGCTTCACCTTTTCTTTATTAGTTTTTTTTGTTCTTATTTTGTTTGCATTTGTATTCGTTATTATGATGAACCTTTAATCACCCTGATTTGCAAATAAGTTCTGATGGCCAAATTGAAGACATATTATAGTAAATTTAATGCAAAGGAGTCTCAATTTTGGAATCGAACCCATTCTTCAAATGGATTCCATCATATAATTTTCAATTCTTCCTTTTATTTTTATTTGTTTTTATTTCAATTGATTATATATTCTTGCTTTCCAATTTTCTTTCATTATTTCAAAAAAAATGACTAAGCCAAAACCTTGACATGTATCTATTTCTCAATCATCCCAGATTGTCAAATTATGATCCCTTTTCACTAAGATAATGTTGCATTTCCCTGATTTGAGAATCAAATTTGATCACCAAACTGAACCTTGTCATCACCATCTATATTATACAAATGGTATGGACTCTCAACACTATTCTATTTTATTTTCTTCATTGAACTCTCTCAAACTTCATTTGGTGTTTTCTTTTAAAATTCAGTTGTCCAAATAATATTGAAACTCTAAATCGGGCTCTCAAGTAACTAGAGTGCTATTGCTCCTACCCGATTCAATGATCGGTCCTAATTTTTCAATCAAACTCATTTTTGGAATATTTTTTTCTCACATGTGAAGTATTTCAAATAAGTTTGATTGTGATTGGGCTATTCATTATTGAACTTGGTGTCACAAAGTCGTAATTTTGAAATAGGCTACAAGTTTAAAATCAGTCCCATACCAAGTGAAGTCACACCTCAATTACTTGATCAAGACTACCCTTTCTTATAATGGTGTTAAAGGGTCCCGGTTTTCTTCATTGGCCCCAATTCACATATTTATTATATCATCATTTCATACTAAATGAAAATTTAATGAAGTCAAATTGGCATATCTGAAGTATGCAAGTGATTTGTCTGTGTCCCTATTCCTTCGAACATGATTTACCAATTCCATACCCTTAAACCATCACCTCCATAACTTGAGTGATTAAATTATTCATAAATTATAAGTTGTAATCACACATGCCACAAATTCTTGTTTGATAAGTAATCATCATGATCTGACATTTATCCCTATTAAGTAATTCTCAGGGTAGCAAACCTCTAAACATTTTAGTTTGAACATTAAGAAGAATGGATATGAGTTTGCATGCAATAATATTTATCCAATTTTGAACCTACATTAGGAGTTTGTGATCAAGACCAAAGAATGCATGCTGGATCATTCAACATGCAACTCAAATTGTGGTCAATATTTTATAAAAATGACAAACATGCATAATTTGAATGGTTGGAGGAAATTTTGTTATCTTTTAATTTCGATTTAATCTTCTACGTTAATCCTAATCCTATATGATCTAAATTTGGATATTCTAGAATTTCATAAGAAATTCTATCTAGTCTCCAAGAGATGTGGAAAGGAAGAGAATGCCTCATGAAAGATTGACTGAAAATCAGTCATAGTTTATTATCACACCATTAGATGTTCGAGGAGATAATACAAGTCAGTGTTAAGATGGTGGAGCTATAGAAAAGAAAACAAAGTAAAAATCACAACAAATATCTAGAGGAGAAGAAATACCAATGGAAAATTACAAATCCAACCATCAAACTCATCCATTCATTGAATATGCCTTTAAAGAATATAATGAATTTAACCGGGTATAGAGGGAATTATACAATAATTTGTTTTTTGCAAAACTTGGAGTTGGACATAATAAAAGTAAAAAAAATATGTCCAAGTATGGTAGCTGGAGTATCAACAAGCTAACTTATGGTTCAACAAGGTGAAATTTTGGTACGTCATACTTGATGAAGTTCCCCCTAAAATTCACGCTATTCCTGCATCAGTTCTAAAAGAAATGGAGTCTAACCAAGGATAGTAGAATCATATATCCCATGGATCTCTTCAAGTAATTGTTTGGAAGATCAATAGTTATATTAAGATATGGTAGCAGATATAAAATATAGTAGAAAACTACCACCTCCCTTCGTTTTCACCCATGAAAGAATTATTTCCTCAAGCACAACTGTCCAAAGCACTACATGGTCATATTTCCACCAACAGGAAAGGTATAAGATCTCCCCTTAATGTCAATGAATAAATTATCCAGAGATTCATAGAGACTCTTTCTAAGCACATAACATTATTTAATACCATACTTCCTAAAATGGAGAAACACAAGAAAAATATAAGAAAAAACATCACACTGTATATATCTCTTCTTTAGTTGCATACCTTTTCTCATAAGGAATCGGTTTCCTTGTGTTTTCAAGCATAGGTGGCCTTTATGAATAAGTAGAGAAGGGAAAGAGAATAAGCTTCATCAAGTTAGATGATAGGACATCTTATAGGGGAAAAGTTCAAACAACCCAAATGGGAAGGGAAAAGGTGAAGAGTTCTATTTTAAGGTGATTAAATGATTCCTAAAGCATGAGTTCTAATCACACATGTCACAAATTTTTGTTTGATAAGTAAGTATTATGATCTAACAATTATCCCTATTAATTAATGCTCAAGATAGCATACCTATAATGATTTTAGTTTGAACATTAAGGGTAATGGATATGACTGTGCATGCAATATTTTTCACCAAAGTTTGAACCTCCATTAGGATTTTGTGATCAAGACAAAAGAATGAATCCTAGATAACTCAACATGCAACTCAAAAAATATGTCCAAGCATGTGAATCAAAGTATTGTCAAGTTGATATGCAGTTCAACATGGTGAAAGTTTGAATGGTTTCACTTGATGAATTTCCCCCTAAAATTCACACTATTCCAGCATGGGTTCTAAAAGAAATGGATTCCAATGTCACACAGTGGAATCCTAGATCCGATGGATCTCTCCAAGGAATTTCTTTGTAGATTATGAGTTATATTTTAAGGTGATTAAATGATTCCTAAAGTATGATTTCTAATCAAACATACCACAAATTTTGGTTTGATAAGTAATTATCATAATCCGACATTTATCCCTATTTAGTAATGTTGAAAGTAGCGAACCTATAAACATTTTAGTTTGAAAATTAAGGGGAATGGATATGACTTTAGTTTCAATAGGGTGAAGTTTGGTGGGTTGCATTTGATGAAGCCCCCCTTGAAATTCACACTATTCTTGCATGAGTTCTAAAATAAATGGAGTCTAACCTTGGACAATGGAATCATAGATCCCATGGATCTCTTCAAGGAATTTCTTGACAAGTCAAGAGTTATATTTTAAGGTGATTAAATGATTCCTAAATTATGATTAATGGTCACACATGCACCACATATTTTGGTTTCATAAGTAATTATCATGATATGACATTGTTATGAACCAAAACCTTGAGAATGATAAAAAATCAATGAATAACAATCCACTTCAAGGGGGAAACCTCCTTTTACAATATAATCAATGTAGAAATGAGATACAATGATCCTAACATTACGTATAGTTGGTATATATATAGGATACAAAGGGTACAACTACAATGAAAGGGTACAATAAAGGGTTATATCCTACATACAAATATAACTCTAGCATTGTAATAATTCAAAATATAGCACAAGTAATAAGTGTTTTTAAACATAACATGGGGTTTTGTCTAGGGATTAACACGCCCGTCCCCTTCAAACAATTGTTTTCCGCAACACTTAACTATTCACAGGTGTTTCTTCATGAAGAACGCATATTCCCATGTTGTCCCTTCCATTTTTTGGTTCTTCCATTTGACGAGGTACTCAATAATTGCTCAATTTCTTAGCTACTTAATCCTTGTTGCAAGTATTTTTTATGGTTCTAGTATTGTTTTCCCTTCTTCATCAATCTCTAGTAAAACAGTTTTGACTAGGATCTTGTTGTTGATTACCTTCTTTAAGAAATAAACATGGAATACTAGATGTACACGTGAAGATGGAGGCATCTCCAATTTGTAAGCCATACTTCCAATCCTTTGCAAAACCTTATAGGGGCCATAATATTTGGGTGTTAATTTGTTGTCCTTGTTTTGCTTCTTAACAAACATATTGTTCAAAAACATAGGTATTCCAATAGAAGACAAACACCTTTAGTAATCACTCTCACAACCAGATCAAATATCAATACACTGGTATTTTTACATGGTAAAACACATATGGGGAAACATCCACAGCCCCATCCTACGTGGCCGCTTGGATACATTTATTAATGAAAAATAAAATATTATAGAGAGACTTACAAGAGAGTTTCTCACAAGAAATCATCAAAAAATGACCCTCCGTGCTATTTAAATAGAGATCATAGACCAATCTGGTGTTAAACCATGGATCGATGTAGCCATTAAGATCAAGAATAATATGAGTCATCTGATCACTCCATGTCGGGAAAATATCTTGACTGTCAAATTTCCCAACTACAAATGCATACTAAAGAAACACACTTTAACCTAACGACACATTAGACCAATTTGATATTAAATAACTCCTAAGTGTATAAATATTCTAACATCCCCCCTTAAGAACAACTTGGGATAGGATTGAAGGATTTACATATGTGACATGGTAGGAGAAGGAAGGAGGATTTAGATCCTATCCCCTGATAATGAAAACATCATGAACTCCTAACATAGATCAACGTTTTGAAAACTTCTCTTCTATAAGAGACTTTGCGAAAATGTTTGCAGCTTGATCTTCTGTAGGGAAAACAATCAATTCAATAATGCGATCATGAATGATCTTTTTGATGAAGTGCATGTGTAGTTGGATTTGTTTGTTTATTTGATGTTGAATTGGATAATTGGTGAAGTTGATGGTGTTGGGTATGTGTTATATTCTTTGCACGACTAGAACGATGGTTTTTTCAGTCCATTTTTGGGTGGTTTTTTCGCACATGGTTTTCATTGAGGGTTTTCTATTTTAAGTTAAGGAATCAGGGTTGTTGATGAATACATGTTATTGTATTAGGATTTTGGATGCTACGGGATCCTATATGTATATTGTATTGTAAACAATGTATGATGTGGAATGAATATAGAATAGCTTGGTTTTCCTGGTTTGGATTTGTAGGGGAAAAATATATGTGTAATGTGTGTATTTTCCATTGTATATTTTCTATTCTTTTATTAAAAATATGTTTGCAGTAAATAATTGTACAAGGTTAAAATCTACATTTGGTATCAGATCAATTATTGTCTTCAGGGGGACTCCTTTGTGGTCAAGGGCTTCGCTTGGGACTGTGATAATCCTTGTTACAGTAAGAGATCTGCAGTATTGATTCTTCAAGTGAAAATAAATGGCAAGGAGTTCAAAAATAGAGATCGAGAAATTTGGACAATGTTTTGAGTTGTGGAAGCTCAAGATGGAAGATTTGTTGGTAGACAGAGATCAGTGGATCACTGTAATACCCCAAGGCCAAGCCCCTTCTGAATTTTATTTTTTCTTATAGGCTGGTGAGCCAAGTGGTTATAAGCTGAAAGACTTTTGTGTTTATTAGGCTAGTGAGCTAGACACCAAGGCCAATAAGCCTGATTTTTGTATATGTAATTATGTATAACATTAATAAAAAAATATAAACAATGTTGCCTGTAGACCGACCACGAATAAGATTTATGGGGGACTAAGCTCCACTAGGTACAGTAAGGAAAAGCGGGGGGGGTAAGTATTTGGGCCTAGGGGATAAACTAGGGGGATTACCTCTAAAGGAATAATATTTTAATATTAATTCCTGTAGACTAAGGTGAACATGATGTGTTTTTGTTATCCTAAGTTCCTGGAAAGTGGGACGTAGGCTAAATGGAGTGCATGCATCTCCATGAAGACAAGTTTTGACCTGGGCACATGCAGTTAAATCTAAAGCGTCAGCTCGTGTTGGGGGGTCGTCCTTCCATTCTCCCATCCTGCACGTGAAACCAAGACCTTCATTGTCTGACCTTTGGATACCCTCACACATATTTGAAACTAGAAAATGTGAAGTCATCCTACGCTTCTTCCTGTGAAGCAGACGCAATTGTAGTCACGTGAGCCGTGTTGTGACTTAGCATTAGGTTGTTTCCTTTTTCAGTGTCCATACCAATTTTTCCCTATTGTTGTTGTTGTCACCTGTACTTGTCTATTGTTGAGTCAAATACTGGTTGAAGATGCAGGATTTCATTCCTGTGAGCAACTCTCCCAGGTGAGAGAGTTTGTTGGGAAGTGAGTTATTATGGAAGGGAGTCCCATAGAAGCTACAGTACTCTGAGGCTTCTGGTCCAACCTATTGTTGAAGCCCAAGGTAAGGGAGGGGTACTAGCCGATGGACTTGTATTAGTGAAGGTGTATCCTTCTGGTGTGGAGAAGGCATGTGGGGAATGAGGTTCTGTGGGTTGTGGGTGTAAGTGGCTCCTAGGATAAAATGACCTTCCTGTTTCTTTGTGCAACTTCCTTGTTGTCTTTGCCAAGCCTAGAATTCCCTTTCTCGGTGGATTTTAATCCCATCTTAGGGGTGACCTACTGCTGAGAGTGATGAGCAACACGTTCTAAGGCTGGGAGGTTCATGGAAGGTCTGCACATAGTTGGTGGATTTAATCCAGCTAAAAGATAAGTATCATTGATGTGTTTAATTATGTATTTTATGCATGTTTTGTGATGCTTGAATGCTATCATGTATTTCATTGCATGTGTATTTATTGTTAATCTTGTTTGAATCTGAACCGGTAGAAGTAATTTTGTGTTATAATGATTAAGTGTTTTAAATTCATTAAAATGCATATATATCATATAATTTTATATTCTGCATGGTAGCATTACCCAGTCTCTGGAGGGTCAGGGATGTTACAAATTGGTATTAGAGCCAAGGTTTCAACAATGAGGTTGAATGGGCTGGATAAGTGGTCATTGGACCCAACCTTTCAAGAGGAAATTGTGTCTGCAGGACAAATTTTGAACCTTGGAACCTTCCTCAGTGGAAATAAGTTACCTTGGTTGTGTTACGAAGCTCAGGAGGAGTAACGATGTCCTAAAACCATGACATAAGTGGTATTGGGCCGCAGAGTAATGTGGACCTTAGGATCTATTTGGGAGAAGGAAAACCCTTCATGACGGTTAGGTCTGGTAATTTTGCGAGGCAGTTAGCCATGAATTCCTTTGGAAATCTACAGAGTAATAGATTTTGTTCTATGTCATAGGATCTGTTTAGAAGGAAGGGAAATCCATTACGATCATCATATATGGGGAAGGTGAAGAAGATTTAACCTGGAAGCCCTTCAGACTTCGCAACTTCAGTGAATTTTGATGCCAGAAACAAGAGAAGGGTTGAAGCCCGAAGCTCCAAAGTCACAGGAGATATCTACACTGTAGATCTGGGGAGGGTAGAGAAGTCTAGAAGTTCAGAATTCGAGATATTGGAAGGAAGAAAGCATGAAATATTTCAGAAAATGAAGTTCTGAAGCTCAAGAGTAGCCTGGCATGATGATCTCACTTATATTGATGTGGAAACATGGTTTGTCCATTTAGGAGTGGAAGAATCGAACTCTAATGGGCATGAAGGAGAGATGTAAAAGGAAGGGCATATGATGAAAATCATTGAACAATTGCAGAAAGATGCCCAGGCTCACCAAGAAGATAACAAAAATATCATGAAAGTCGAGGATCAACAAGGAAAATTTAACTTAAAGTTGATGTAGAGTCTGGAAAGAATCGAAAAGAAGTTGGATAAGGAGAGTGACTCATGAAAAATAGGGAGTCATAAGAACCCTGACAGGAAAATAAGATCAAGAAGTGTTAGTAGGCATCATCGTCACTCCCCGAAACATTCCAATAAGGAGGCACACAATATTTCAATCCCATCCCCTACCAAAAAGCATAGAAGATCTGGAGTGGATGAACTGAAGGGTGAAATGAACAATATTAAACCTCCTACTTTTGACAGAGAACACAAGAAGGATGAAGATGTCGATACTTGGCTGTTGGGCATGAGGAAATATTTGCAACTGCAGAACTATTCTTCTCATGCAGAGGGAAGAATGGACATTTACCAACTTAAAGGAAAGGCAACCATATGGTGGGAGCATCTTGTGTAAGTAGAATATGTCGGAGAGAAGAATGTTACTTGGAGGGATTTCAATAATCATTTTGAAAAGAATTACTTAACTAAGAGGTACTATGAAAAAAAGATGAAAGAGTTCTTGGAACTCAAGCTGGGAAGTATGACCATTGATGAATATGAATGAAGGTTTTTGGAATTGTTGAAGAATGTCTCGTTCATCAAAGATGAGACTGTCAATATCCAAAGGCATATGAATGGACTGCCATCTTCCATCAGTGAAAAGATCCAGTATGATGACCCAACAACAATGGAAGAAACTATAAGGAGAAAAAAATTATTATATAATCAACAAAAAGAAAAGACTACTTTCCAAAAAAATTGGGAAGACAAGAAGAAGTTTAAGAAGGAGTAGGGGAAAAAGGGAATCAAACCACCATTTTTTAGAAATATCCCTCAAGGACGGTCAGGTTTTAGAGAGTCCAAGAAGGCTGAAGTGGGTGGACAAATGCCAAGACAACCACCTATGGAATGTTGGGGCTGTAAAGGAAATCATAGGTATAGAGATTTCCTCACAAAAATGACAAAGTGAGATCTATCCATAATGTTCAGTAGGAAGAAACAATAGAGGACATGGGAAGTAGAGTACCAAGGATCTACACAGCCCTGGAAAACAAGCAAGAAAAAGATTAGTCGCACATGATTGAAGTGGAAGGTATGATCAAAAACCATGCCTTTACTATTTTAATTGATTCAGGGGCTAGTCATAGTTATGTAGATCCTAGAGTGGTGGAAAGTTTTCAATTGTCAAGAAGAAAACATGGAAAATCTTGGTTAGTATAGCTGGATACAGGAACCAAGAGAAAGGTTATGGAATTAGTTAAGTGTTGTCTAGTGGACATGAATGGACTGAGCACGAGAGACGAATTGAAAATTTTACCTTTAGGTTCCTATGACTATCTAATTGGGATGGATTGGTTGGACCAACACCACGCCATCCTAGACTGTTGTAACAAGGAATTCACTTGCTTGGATGAGGAAGGGAATTAGAGAATAGTCCAAGGAATTCCCAAGGAAGTTACTGTTAGAGAAATCTCAACAATGCAGTTGAAGAAGTGCTATAGGAAAGGTTGTCAATTATTTGTATCCCACATGAAGGAAGCACCAAAGGATAAGGTTTCAAGTATTGAATACCATGCAGTATTAAAATATTTTGAGGATGTATTCCAGCAGATACCAGGACTACCCCTGAAGAGAGACATTGACTTCTCTATTAAACTGATTCCTAGAGCAACTCCAGTGTCAAAAACTCCTTACAGAATGAGTACACCAGAGCTGAAAGAACTGCAATTTAGCTTGAAGAGCTTTTGAAGAAGGGGCATATACGCCCAAGTGTGTCACCTTGGGGAGCTCCGGTCCTATTCATGAAGAATAAGGATGGGACATTGATATTGTGCATCAATTTTAGACAGTCAAGCAAAGTGATTGTTAAGAACAAGTATCTTCTGCCAAGGATCGATGATCTCTTTGATCAGTTGAAGGATGCTAAGATATTTTCAAAGACATATCTCAGGTCAGGATATCACCAGGTAAGAATAAAGGATGAAGACATCAAAAAGACCACCTTTAGAACAAGGTATGGTCATTATGAATTCACAATGGTTCCATTTGGGTTGTCAAATGCACTCATTTTTTATATGTGCCTAATGAATGGTGTATTCATCGAATATATAGACAAGTTTTCCATAGTCTTTTTGGACGACATCCTGGTGTATTCCAAGTTAGACGAAGAGCATGAACATCATCTGAATATGGTGTTGCAGGTTCTAAGAGAGCACCAAATGTATGCCAAGTTGATCAAGTGCTCGTTTTATCAAAAGAAGATCCATTACTTGGGTCATATCATTTCAAAGGATGGGATAGCCATGGATCTTGAGAAGCTAGAAGCCATTAGAGAATGGCCAATGCCAAAGAATGTGATAGAATTCAGATCCTTTATGGGTCTATATGGATACTATAGAAGTTTCATTGTAGGATTCTCAAGGATATCTCACCCCATCACTTCCTTGCAAAGGAGAAGAAGTTTCAGTGGACAAAAGAATGTGAGAGAAGCTTCCAATGATTGAAGTAGTTGTTAACCAGTGCTCCAATCCTGAGGTTTTCAGATCTGAATAAATATTTTGTATTCTGTACATATGTATGAAAAGAAGTATTGGGAGGAGTCCTCAACAAGAATGGATTTGTAATATTTTATGAGTCCAGGAAGTTGAAAGAGCACGAAAAGAACTATGCCACTCATGCTTTGGAGTTGGTGGCCATCGTTCACACTCTAAATAAATGGAGGAATTACCTCGTGGGAGGGAGGTTTGAACTGAGGACAAACCATAATGGTATGAAGTATTTGTTTGATCAACCAACCTTGAATGCTAGGCATAGTAGGTGGTTATAATTCCTTTGTGAATATGACTTTGATATCAAGCATATCAAAGGAAAGGAGTACAAAGTGGTTGACACAATCAGTAGGAGAGTGCACGAATTACATGCTACAACCATTATCATGTACCAAACTGACATTAAGGGTAGAATTTTGGAAGATGCAAATGCATATTTGTAGTACATGGAGTTGGTGGCAAATATACAACAAGGTAAGATGCTACAGAAAGTGCAAGATTATAAGTTGGGAGATGATGGAACACTAATGTACAAAAACATAGTTTATGTACCTAATGTCCAGGAATTGAAATTTATGATTCTGAAAGAAATGAAAAATGTGGCTTAGGTTGGACACCCTGGATATCATAAAACTGTGGCAATGGTCAAAAGCCATTACTTTTGGCTAGGTATGAAAAAGGAAATTGCAGAATGCATCACCAGATGTATGGAGTGTCAGAAGGTTAAAACTGAGCATAGTCACTCAGTAGGGTTGCTACAACCTTTACCCATCCCTAAGTGGAAGTGGGAAGTAGTGACAATGGATTTCATCACAGGATTTCCCAGAACAAGCAAACAATAGGATTCAATCATGGTGGTGGTGGAAAATCTTATGAAAGTTTCCCATTTTATTCCATTGAAGACTACTCACAAGGTAGCTAATGTTGTCGATATCTTTATGAGGGAAATATCACAATTGCACGGTGTTCCCAAGACAATTGTGTCTGACAAAGACCCAAAATTCACCTCAAAATTCTAGAAAGAGTTATTCAAAGGGTTCAAAATGAATCTAAACTTCAACACTGCTTATCATCCTAAGTCCGATGGGTAGACAAAGAGGGTGAACCAAGTGATAGAAGACATGTTAAGGATGTATGTGATGGATAAGCCATCTAAATGGGAAGACTACCTACACTTGGTAGAATTCTCCTACAACAATGGGTATCAAGCATCACTGAAGATGAGCCCGTTTGAAGCACTTTATGATAGAAAGTGCAACACTCCAGTAAGTTGGGATAACCCAGGTGATAGAGAAGTGGTTGGGCCAGAGTTTCTCAAGGAAATGGAAGAACAAATGTTGAAGATTAAGCAGAAATTGAAAGCTTCCCAAGACAAGAAGAAGACTTATGTTGATAAGAACATGACCCACAGGGATTTTAAAGTGGGTGATCATGTTTTCCTAAAAGTGAAAGCCAACAGAAGTTCCATGAGGCTGGGAAACTGTTCAAAGTTGGCAACCAGATTTTGTGGGGCATTTGAAATCCTAGAAAGGATTGGACTAGTTGCATATATGATCTCATTTCCTGCATCCATGATTGTACATAATGTGTTTCATATTTCATTGCTTAATAAATATATACCTAATTCTAATCATGTAATTGATTAGAATGTGATTCACGTGGAGCAAGAATTCATCTTACAGGTGCATCCGGTGTGCATACCAAAAAAGAAAGCAGCTCCAGAATTGATCCATAGTGCTTGTAAAATTCCAGTGGACCTAGTATGGTCCTGAGGATGCAACATGGGAGAATGAAGATGTTATGCGGGCAGAGTACCCACATCTTTTTGAATATTTTTCAAATATTTTTGTTGTTCTGTAAATAAGTTGCACCAAGGACAGTGAAAAAATAAGGGGAGGGGATTTTAATACCCCAAGGTCGATCCCCTTCTGAATTGTAATTTTTCTTATAGGCTAGTGAGCCAAGTGGTTATAAGTTGAAAGACTTATGTGTTTATTAGGCTGGTGAACCAAATGCCAAGGCCAGTGAGCCTGATTTTTGTATATGTAATTATGCAGAACATTAATAAAAAAATATAAACACTGTTGTATGTAGATTGACCACAAAGAAGATTTACGGGGGACTAAGCTCCACTAGGTAGG
>JZKD02S0123735.1:34971-47167 GCA_000966675.3 Picea glauca
TTTGGGCCTATGGACTAAGCTAGGGGGATTACCTCTAGAGGAATAATATTTTAATATTAATTCCTAAAGACTAAGATGAACATGATGTGTTTTTGTTATCCTAAGTTCCTGGAAAGTGGGACGTAGACTAAATGGAGTGCATGCATCTCTAGGAAGACAAGTGTTGGCATGGGTGCATGTAGTTAAAGCTGAAGCATCCAATTGTGTTGGGGGGTCTTCCTACCATTATTCCATCTTGCACATGAACCCGAGAGCTCCATCATCTAACCTTTGGATACCCTAACGCATCTCCAAAACCAAAAACTGTGAAGTCGTCCTGTGTTGCTTCCTGTGAAGAAAATGCAATTTTAGTCGCCTAAGCCGTGTTGTGACTTAGCATTAGGTTTTTTCCTTTTTGGGTGTCCATACCATTTTTTCCCTATTTCTATTGCTGTCACCCATAACTGTCTGTTGCTAAGTCGAATACTGGTTGAAGAGGCATGTTGTCAGGCCTATGAGAAACTTTCCCAGGTGGTAGAGTTTGTTGGGAAGTGAGTTCTCCTGGAAGGGAGTCCCATAGAAGCTACAGTACTTTGAGACTTCTGGTCCATCCTATTTTTGAAGATCAAGGTAAGGGAGAGGTACTAGTCGATGGACTTGTATTGGTGAAGGTGTATCCTCCTCGGGTGGAGAAAGCGTGTAGGGAATGAGGGTCAGTGGGTTGTGGGCGTAAGTGGATTCTAAGATAAAATAACCTTCCCGTTGCTTTGTGCAACTTCCTTGTTGTCCTTGCCAAGCCTATAATTCCCTTGCCCGATGGATTTTAGTCCTAGCTCAGGGGTTACCTACTACTGAGAGTGAATGTAGTGCGGTCTAAGGCTGGGAGGTTCGTGGAAGGTCTGCATGCAGCTGGTGGATTTACTCCAACTAAAAGATAAGTATCATTGTTGTGCTTAATTATTTATTTTATGCATGTTTTGTGATGCTTGAATGTTATCATGTATTTCGTTGCATGTGGATTTACTGTTAACCTTGTTTGAATCTGAAATGGTAGAAGTAATTATGTGTTATCATGATTAAGTGTTTTAAATTCATTAAAATGCATATATATCATATAAGTGTGTATTCTACATGGTAGCATTACCAGGTCCCTGGAGGGTCAAGGATGTTACAATCACGATGGATCCAGATACTACACCTATAGGAACATCAGTAGATGATTCAAAAAAGTTGGATCAGAAACAAAGAGCACAATCTAATTGTGTCTCTCAGATTCAGTATTACTGAATGCGTTCAGGAAAAATACAACCACGAAGTTATGTGATAAGTTAGGGAACTTGTATCTATCTAAGTCCCTATAAATTGTTCTTATCGAAGAAGTTGTATAACTTGAGGATGAGAGATGGAGACTTGGTGATAAATATTTTTAACACCTTCAATATTATGGTAAGTCGGTTATTATCTATTGAGATTAAAATTTCAGATGAAGATAAGTGTATCAGTTTACTGTTCTCTTTACTAGACTCGTGGGATATTCCGGTTGTGGTCATAGGTAGTAATACAACTACTTTGAGTTTTGATGATGTGGTCTCATCCTTGTTGTTGGAGGAGATGAGACAAAAGAACATGGAAGGATAGAGAGCAAATGCATTATTGGCAAGAGGAAACTCCTAGGAAATAAATAGATGTAAGTCCTCAAGTGGGAGATCTAAATCTAAGGGTATATCTAAATCTCCCGGAAAGTTTGTAAAGGTATGCTAGAGATGTGGAAAATAAGGTCACTTCAAGAAGTAATGTAGATCCAATAAAATTGAGAAAGTGAAGGGATCTGAAAGTGATCCCTCTATAAAAGAAAAGAACTCCAAGGAAGAAGGAGGGGATGTGTACGTGGCTTCTTCAAGCACAAATACATATCACAAGGCATGGATGGTTGAATCAGGTGCATCCTTTCATATGACTCCCCACATGGAGTGGTTTTGTGAATATGAAAGGTATGATGGAGGTAACATTTTCCTAGGTGATGACTCGACAACCAAAATCATAGGACGAGGAAGAGCCAATTTGAGGCTCATAGATGGAAGTATTATAACACTTCCTAGTTTTTTGCGCATTCTAGGATTTGGTAGAAATTTAATTTTTGTAAGTAAAATGGACGACGAAAGGGTAAAAATAATATTTCAAAAATAAAACTGCACGATGGTTCGAGGAGCAATGGTGTTGCTAAAGGGAGTTTGGATTGTAAATATGTATAAGTTGCAATGAAGAACTATTAGTGATGGTTGTAACAGTTCCATTGTTCGTGATATTGGAGCTGAAGAAGAAACAACTCTTACAATCTTTGGAGAAAAGGTTATGTTTTGGCATCAAATACTGGGGTATATCGGAGAGAAGGGTCTTCAACTAATACATGGTAAAGGCATGGTTGAAGGTATATCTAACTGCTCTCTATATTTTGATTTCTATGAACATTGAGTATATGGGAAGAAAAATCAGGTGATAGCCCCCTCTGGTGCAACGAGGGAAGAAAAACTTTTACAGCTAGTGAACAATGATGTTTTTGTACCTATGTTGGTTCCATCATTGGGAAAATATATGTACTATGTCTCATTTATAGATGAATTCTCGAGGAATACTTGGATATATTTACTCAGGAAGAAATCTTAATTCTTTAATGTTGGGTATGTGTTATATTCTTTGCATGAGTAGTAGTGTCTGAGCGCCTGCGTCGGGCGCAGCGCCCCCGAAAATTGTTTTTTGGGCCGACATATTTTCGTCGGTTTCGGGCGAACATATTATCGCCGGGCCGACATATTTCCGGGACCACATGATATTAGGTGGTTTTCGGCACATGGTTTTTGCCGATGGTTTTTTATTTCCGGTTAAGGAATTAGGGTTTTGGACTAATCCAGGTCATTGGGTTAGGGTTTTGGATGCCGCTGGCTCCTATATGTATATTGTATTGTAAACAATGTAACACAATCAAAGAGAGAAACAAATTAAGGTGTTGAGGATGGATAATGGTGGAGAGTTCTATGGGAATGAATTTGAAGAATTCTGTAATAAATGTAGTATAGAAAGGAAAAATACTACTCGTTATACACCTCAACAAAATGTAGTTGAAGAAAGGATGAATGTTGGTCTATTCTTTCACTTGTTGTTGGGATAACCTAGGTTTGGATTTCAACAAGTTTCCAACAAAACCCTCAAAAATATTGGCCCTCTTGGTAAACTAGAAGGAAATGCTATGCACATGGTGCATAATGTAGTCTCACCCAAGATAGATTTCATGGGTGACTGCAATAATCAAGTGTTTGCAGTCTAGGAATGAGTGGGGATCTGTGAGTCTATTATTTCTTTCTTATGCATTACCCTTGTTAAATATTCAGGTACTTCTATGATTTTTTTTATCTTTAAACATATGCATGCATGGTGATATTTTTATTTTAACCATTCATTCATACACTAATGATAAACATAAAGTAAACATTCATTAACAATCACACGTAACACAAAGTTTACCATGGTTCACCCCTCCTATGGCTATGTCCACAAAGATTTGGCTCTCTTCTCTTTTATTCAATCTGTTGCAAAATATTGCATTGCGCACATTACATCTATTGTAATACAATCTAGATAAAGGTAATATCCCTATGTGAGGTGGACTAGTTCACACCGAGGTCCACAAACTATGACCTAAACCTCGAGGACTAGCTTATTTGACTCTTGTACAAGACTTATTACAATTTACAACATAAATCCTCCTTAGTAACTCTGACTACAACTCTCTTTCTCTAGACCTCATAGGTCTCTATTTATACTACTCTATGGATTATATCCATTATAATATTTGTCAAAAACCCTAACCCTATCATGGTTAGGCTTTCCTACCTTCGTGCCACATTTCTTTTCCTCTTACATGTTGCTTTTCCTTAGTTTTCTGCATGTTTCTTTCTTGCCACCTATTGCTTGCACTCCAACATTAGGTGTTCCCTTCCAAAGTTAGGTATTTCCTCAAAATAGATCCTTCCCAAAAACTAGGCATGTTCCCAAAATAGAATTCCTTCTTAAAATAGGCCTGCACCCAATAGGACCCCAACACTGACATGTGGCTCATCCCTAGCCACTCAGGAGGTGCGCTCTCCTTGAAAATTCTCTGCCAAGCTGTGAAACTTTCCTTCTAATTTTTCCCTTTTTATGTCACTTTCACATCTTTCTTTGTGAGATATTCTACCCTATGCGTCGTGATGTGTTCCTTGAGAGAATCTTCACTCTCGGCATGATCCTGAGCCATCGTTGTCTTATCCTCCTCTAGTTCCAAAATTATTTGTGATTCTTTCTCCTCGAGAGGTTCTAACTGGGCTTGCATGACCTGCTTGTTATTCTGCTCAGTCTTCAATTCTATCTGCAGGGTCTTCATCTCTTGTGCACCCTTCCACCATTCTATAATTATCATGGCCTTTTGTCATTGCTTTAGCTTCTGGATTGTAGTGTTGATTTATTCCTCTTATTTCTCTAGTTGTTGGACATTTTCATCTTCCTCCAACGTCATTCATAGTTGCGTGGTCTTGTCAAAAATTTATGTGACCATTTTAGCTTCTTTCTCCATCATTTCTACTTGCATAACTGCCTGATGTTCCTTTTCAACTGTAAATTCGAGAGGAGTGGTTAGTGTTAACTTTTATTTGAGTTCCTCGATATTATTCGTATAGTCCTCAAGAGTCTGTACAATGATTTGAATCTGTTCTTTTGTATTGCTCATGACTAGCTACACAATGTCTAGAAATTTAGTGAAGAGTTCCTTAAGCTTTTGCTGCAATTTATCTACGCATTGCTTCTCTTCCTTTGTCTCCAGTTGGACCTGTTCTATCACAATTTCTAGTGCATCCTTTCAATGTCTGGTTACTTGCAATTCTGCCGCATCTTCTCTGGCTCATGATTGCACTTCCTCTGTGACACTGACTTGTAGCTTGTACAATGCCTTTGTTGGTATTTTAGCCAATACCAATTGTACTTGTGCCAAGTATTTAAGTGGCTTCTGTGTTATAGCCTCGTCGACCAACAACATATATGTTGTTATCTAGAAGCTCAGACTTTCTTTCACTATGAGTTGAATTGTGTCTTCTTCATTCCATGTGGTTATGTCCCTTGCCTCTATTGGTTGGGGGATCTATTATTCTTCCCTATCTTGTCTTTGGGCTGCTTGTATATGTTCCAAGACCTACTTAATGTTGGCCAAATCATTTCTTATCCTTCCTCTTTAGTTCTAGGCCTCCTCATATTCTTTTGTTGTGTGGTCCTCCACCCTCTCTGTGACTAGATCAACATCATCCTCAGTGATTGTGTATTCTAGGATTTGTTTTTGGGCCTTAGCCTTCTTGTGTGGCCCACTTATATGTATGATTGGCCATTTTGGTGGCCCTATTTTTTGCAGAGTATTTTCCGACGAGGTTTCATGTGTCGGTGTGTCCCCCATTCCTTGTTCTTCCTCCATTGGTGAATTTTCCTTCTTTCCTATATGCACATCCTTCTTTGGGGCGCTTCCCTTCTTCCATGGCATTTTCTTTTGACCAGGCTTCGCCTGATGTGTTGGTTTCCTGGTCACGACGCTTCCCCCTGTAGATGTCTTCATTGTCATTACTTCCACTTATTTCCCTTTTGGCATGTCCTTGGTGATGAATGGGATATTCCAGTCATCCTTTCAGTCTCTCATTTCCCATTAAACTTCCTCTGCGTTGATGCATAATCGAAGTTGTAGCCATTCTTTCTCTGGATCCCTACATGCTTAGATCCACGTTTTGTGTCACCTAGTCTTAAAGTTGATTATAACCTAGTACTGTGTGACCACTTCTAGAGTTATCCTCAATGTGCTGGCTATGTTGTCTTGTATGTCACTGAGATATTGAGAAAAAGTGTTGGACTTACAACTTCTCTGCTTGGAATCAGAAGTTCTTCCCAACGACGTGTATCATGTTGCATGACATCATCCTACTCTATCACATAAATACAATTATGTAGGCTCTTTCCATCCAATTAAAATTATCAATATAATGATCCAGGAGTAATGGAACTTGGTTCCCAAGTCCTGTGCATCCTTTTGGTCATCTAAGAATAAATTTCTCAAGTATGGGGCCCAATTGAGCATGGTACCATTTGTGCACTATGTTGTTGCTGCAAAAATTCCCATGGGGACCTCGTCCTTGTGATATTTTCGAAGGAATTTGCATGCCCTTAGGCTTGTTTCCATCCAAGTGGATACATTACTAATCCTTTTTATAATAATTCTGTGTGATCCCCTTTGTGTCCCATAAATTTTCTTCATCTCCTCTACGAGGTCCTTTTCCTTATTGTTATCATCCAAGTATTGTGCAATATTTTGGACATTTGATGGTAGTCCTGTCATGAAGGAAATTAATTCCACATCGATTGAGACTAGTTCGTCCAACCACAAAAATCCTCCATTAAGAACCACCAACAACTGCTTGATGCAGTCTTTCACATATTCCCCCCTGTCAAAGTCAGGAATATCCAACAAGTTAAGGATCCCTTTGTTTACTAAACCTGCCACCCACTCCTTTGGTTTCATCACTGAGTCTCCTAACAAACCTGTTCTTAGGCTCTACATATGCACCTGTTATGCGAATTATGGGAATTTTATGTTGTCAGACACGTCATGGTCTGCATACCATAATCTCTAGACACAACCCATTAAGCTTGGTGTGGCCTACACTCCATCTAGAATATGCAGAAAAATAATCAAGGCATCAGGCTACTTGTGCAGGGACCGCGTGATGGTTTGTTTCCCCTTTTTCTATGTTGGAGCGCTAGATGTCCCAGCCTCTGGTTCTCCTTCCCATCCCAACTCTGGTTTCCCTATGATATCTTTGAGTTGCACTTCCTCCTGTTGCATGGACCCCACCAAAGGTTGTGGCCTTGGCCTTTCAGACTTTTTCCTTTCATTGTCACCACCATTTGCTTTGTGGGATGCTTCATCCCTAGAAGCTTGTTGTGGGTTTCCCGTTGCTAATGGGTCATGGAACTATGCATTTCCATCTGAATTGGTGTCCATCCAATTCATCATCGGGGCCTAGGATTCTTCCTCTATGAGTGTGGAACTCACTGGTTATACCTGTGGCAAAGGAATTACATCAACATTGATGATTCCCTTTGTCTATGTAAACTATTGTTCTGCTTTTACGGTGACCTATGGTGACTGCATGTTTTCCTTGTTGTTTGGCTAGGTGTACGAATATTTGGAGGTTCCATGGTGGGTCTTCATTCCTCAATTTAACTTCGGCTTCTATGATCTCTAAAATTGCCTATTCGCCTCATGTCTTCATGCTCCTTAGCTTTATGGGTTTGTAAATGCACAATATGTCTCATTTAGCCCGTGTTTTTGCTATATATGAGGTGTCATAAGTTCCTTGAATATTCTTGAAGAAACTTATTTCATGGTCATTATTGCATTAAATCTTGTCGAGCATGCTTCATTCTTTTTCATAAATTCTCAATTCACACATTTTTACCCTGACGACCAATTTTTTCTTTTCCGACCGTTGGCCTGTTTTCTGGTGCGCTGCAATTTTTCATTGCTTCATACATTTCTTGTTGTAAATTTAACCTTAATATGTTGTTCTTGCTTTCTATCAACCATATTCTACGGATGATAACTTTTCCTTTTTCTCACATTGATTCCACTATCTGTTGTGCACGATATTTCCTAGTATTTTGTATTTTCTTCCTTTTTCTACTTTTTTCTTCCTTTTTCTTCTTTTTCTACTTTTTTCTTCCTTTTTATGATTTTTATTTCCTAACATATACTATAGTATTCTATGTGCATGACTTTCTTACCACGTTGTAACTTTTAAGAATTAGTAGGTCAATTATCCCTGTACAGTTTCAGTTGACTACCGTTGATCATTCCTTTTAGTTTCGTTCCTCCCAAGTTTTTTAGTTTCACAAATCCCCCATATGTGGCATTCTTTACTTCATATTTCCCTATCCAATGCATTCTAAACTTACCAGGGTGTTGGAAATTTTTTCTATCATGGACCAGAACTAGGTTTCCCTCCTTAAAACTCTTCATTTTAATATGTTTGTCATGCCAGGATTTGTCTCTTTCTTTCTGTACTTCCTAGTGAAATCCTACTAGAATCTTCTCCTCTTCTATTTACATTAAATGAATTAAACTCTTCTGTACTGTGCCTCTTTCTGTCATGTTGGTAATTGTTGCTACACACATACTCGGTACCAAAACTTCTTATGCAACCGCTACTTCATGCCCATACACCAATTTGAATGGTTTTTCTCATATCAACTTCTTTCATGTGGTCTTATATTCCCATAGTAATGTTGTTATTTTTAAGTCCCAATCATCCCTATTGACATTGCAGATCTTTTCAAATCATTTTCCAAGATTTTATTCAATGCTTCTACTATTCCATTTTCCTAAGGATGATATGGTGTACTCTTCTAGTGATATAATTCAAACTCCTCACTCATATCCCTGATGGTATTATTCATAAAATGAGTGCCTTGGTCACTCATTAAAATCCCGGGACATCGAAATCTGGTGATCACTTGCTGAAATATAAAGTGTGTTGTTGTCTCTGTGCTACAATCCTTGATTGGTGTTGCTTCTTCCCATATTTTTAAGTATTCAGTTGCAATAGTGATATATATAGCTCTTGACCTTTTTGTTGGTCAATTAATAGGTCCAAAGAAGTATATTTCCAATTTTTCAAATACTTATAGAGTCACTTGTGGTTTTAGAGGCATCTCATCCCTTATGTTGGGTTTTCCAACCCTCTGATAAACATCACATTACTGGAAATATTCCTTTTCATCCTTATAGAATATTGGCCACCATAGTCCTACACACAATACCTTTTGAGCGGTGTCTTTTCTTGCATAATTTCCTCTAGCTATACCTTCAGGAGATTCTACTAAAATTATGGTTCGTTCATGTTCCAATACACACCTTCTCAAAATGCTATCTATGCCCATCTTGTATAAATGTTCTGCAATGAGTTGATAGTATGCATCTCTGAATACGATATTTTTCTTCTCCACAGTACCAAAATCCTTTGGTGCAACCCCTATACTTAAGTATTCAATAATATCAATGAATAATTCATCAACTACCTATACTAAAAATAACTATGCATCAGGGAAGTTGTCTTCCAGGTTAGTAGGTTCTTCTCCATTAGTTACCCTTGGCAGGTGATCTAGTTTTGCATTCAACTTCCCTCTTTTGATTATCACTTCGAAATCAAATTCTTGGAATAATAATAGCCATCTACATATCCTCCCCCCTAGCAATAGCTTTTTTACTAGATACTTGAGGGAAGAATGGTCTATGAACATTTTAAAGTGTTTACCCAGTAAATAGTGCCTTAATTTCTGAAGTGCATATACCATGGCTAGGCCTTCTGTTTCTATGGTGTTATAATTCTGCTAAGATTCTGACAACTTTCTTCTTACAAAGGATATAGGATGGTCTAAGTACCCTACTCCTAGCTATGCCACAATTTATCCAAGTGTTATGGTTGATGCATCTATGTGCACATGAAATGTCTTTTCCCAATATGGAAATACTAGCATAGGTGTTGTTACCATATTTTCCTTTTAAGCGTCCAATCCTTGCTCACAATCCTCATTCCACTGAAATATGGTGTCCTTTTTTGACATTTTTCCATTGGTACAGTAATCTATGCGTACCCCTTTATAAATTTCCTATAATATCGTGTATGTCCCAACGTTTCTCTTAATTGGCACACTGACTTTGGTGGTGGTAAATTCACAATGATAACAATCTTAGCAGGGTCCACTAGTAAACCTTGTTTAAACACTATGTGTCCCAACAATATTCCAAAAGGTGTACAAAAAATACATTTCTTGATATTTAATGATATATGACATTTCCTGCATCTTTCCAACATTAGTATTAACACTTATACATGGTCCTTTAAAAGACCATATACAGTCCAGTCATCCAGATATACTTCTATAAATTGTTTTATGAATTCCTTAAAAGCATCTATGACTACTCTTCAAAAAATGGCTGGTGCATTCTTCAACCCAAATGGCATGAATTTATATTGGTAGGATCCCCATTTTGTAGAAAAAGTATTCTTATACCTATCCTTTAGAGATATTTTGATCTGATGGTAACCTGAGAATCCATCTGTGAAAAAATATGCTTCCTGGATTCCCACATTCTCTAATACCTCATCTGTAAAAGGGGTAGGTAAAGGGTCATGTAAGAAAGCATCACTAATTTTCCTCAGATATAAACAAGTCCTTATCCCCCCTTTCTTACTTTCTTGGACAACCATAGGACTGATCCATTTAGATTCCTCAACTAGTTCTATAATTCCATCTTCCAACATTCGATCAATTTCTTCTTTTACTTTATGTTTATACACTGGATTCAGACTGTAAGGTCTCTTCCTAATAGGTATAGCCTCAGGTTCGAGGGGTTTTTTCATATCAAGTAGCTCCCCTGCTATGCCTTTCATCTATGTAAAGGTTGCTGGAAATAGTTCACTATATTCGCGCAGTAACATTGTTATTCTTTCTACTATTTTCTCATCCTAGTAGTCTCCAATACTCGCCATTTTAAAATTTTCATTCATCCCAATGTTGAATTTATTAACTTTTATTAGTGCAGAAAATACTTTTGACTCCAAATATGGACCTTCCACCTCTCTTTCTCCTTCAATCTTTGTGATCTGAATGTTGCATGAATAATCTTCATATGGTGCTTCTTATTCCACATGATAGTATGAAAGTAACTCTTTTATTATCTGTTTGTTCTGTTTTTTATATTCTGTCACGATTTCAACCTATGGTTCATTAATAAATATATTTCCTCATATCATCTTCAGCGTTGAATCAATGTTGGGGTTCTCATGTTCAATTGAGAAAGTTACTACAAAATTATGTTGTAATCTTGTCCATTTTGTAGTTCCTCTATGCATCTCTTGATCTATATACCAGTTCCCTGGGATTCCTTCCAATGTATGGATAAAGTGATGAGGCCATTCCTCTGGTGGTGTCATCCTCCATTGTGTATTTCACTTCTCCAAGTGTTCTACTAGTATTCCTTGTCCATCATACCTTTGCATTTTATTGCTTCCCTGTTCTGCGCCAAATCTAATGTGCAGTAGTCGTTTACACTGATACCAGTCCTGATTTATTTATTTTTGCGCACCCCATCATATTGCAGGTGTTGTCTTGAGTGAAATATCTAGGGATAAGAGCCTCTAATTTTCTAACACTTTTTCTTCATATTTTTTCTAAAATTCCTCTAAGTCATTTATCCCATGAAATCTTGGAGGTTATTTTATCTCTGTACCAACCCATCTTACCATGCAATCTATTCTTGCAGAACTCCTTGTGGAAACTTCATGTAACTATTGTTTCCAATTCTCCAAACTTGTGTCTGAGTCGGAAGTACATGATGTAATGCTTCTCCAACTGAGTACCCCATCTGCATTTGGGTTAACATAATCCTCTTGTCACGTGGTGGTTATGTACAACTGGTTTATTTCCTCTAGATCCAAACAAGTGGCCTCTACAAACCTTTCTCCTCCTTATGGATCCAATGGTGAAATGACTATATATTAACCTAATTAAAAAGTCATTTTTCTTTCCTTTAGGTTTATTATATCCTGGTTATCAAATTCCCAATCTAGTCCAAGTAATGTTGGTTAAGGTGTTGTGCCATCCACTATCTCTATCACTTCAAAATCTGCCATAGTGCGCACTCCATCCAAATATATTGTCACACCTTTAAGTCTTTCAATAGGTAACACTCTGTGTTTATTTTCTAGTTTCAACTAGATAGGTGAATAGCCTAAGATAGGTTCCTCCATACACTGCCACATCTTCTTAGGTAAGACATTTACTTCAGAGCCTAAATCTAGTATAACATCACACATATTGAAATCCCCAATGTTGTCATTTAGTCTTAATTCTCTGCTTGTCCTTATTCTTGTATAGAGATGATTTTCTATTTTATATTCTAACTTCCCTTCCACCTCTACATTACACCATTCTAGCATATCTTCTAATACCTTAAAAGATGATGGGTCATTTAATAACTTAACACAGGATTGCATAAAATTATTTATGGTACTTACTTGATCTAGAGGTTGTTCTTTATTGGTATGGTCCATTGAGAATGGAATCCCATATATTGGTGGTTTTTTAGGTT
>JZKD02S0123735.1:92299-102601 GCA_000966675.3 Picea glauca
ATGATTTATATTTGTCTACATAGAGAACATGAAACAATTAAAATTTTAAAAATTACCTGGGACTTTAACTTGCTTTAATGGAAGCCCTTCCTCGTTGACCATTAATGTTCCCTTAACAGTCCTTGTTCTGGTCACACACATTTCTTTAGGAAAATAAACTATATATTTGTTCAAATCATCAGCCTCATCTTCGTCACCACCTTTAGAGCCTACATGTGTGGTCGCTTCCTTGGTGTGCATGTCGTGGATCCCACTTAATGGTGTGGAAGTTGGATATTTGAATAACTACATCCTGACATCTTTACGAGGGCCTACGTTGGGACCATGTGGCATCTGTGAAATGACACTACTACCGACACCATGCATGTCGGTGACAACAGGATCCAAAAATCTCTATATAAGAAAGAAAACATTTTTTCATTTATATAATGTAGAAGTTAAAAATCAAGATTTCATAATTGATCTTATGACATAAAAATAAAACCACTGAAATTATGGTTATTTTCTTATATGTATTAATCCTTTTCATAACTTATTTCATCCTTTGCTCAACCTCAGGAGTTTGATCTAGAATATCTAACAAGTGATCTAGTTACTTGTTTGTGTTATTGATATTTTTTCTAATTAAAACCATAGGGTAGGGGGATTCATACAAATCCCTTTCATCAAGTGAATCATCATCAACATCATGTCTCACCGACTACATATTCAAAAAAATAAATGTTAATTGAGTTATGTAAATTCAAAAATAAAATGCACATTAAATGCAATTCAAAAATTGTTGTTCATTTACCCATTCTGAGGTCACTTTTGATTTACCAAAATCATCCTACCACATTATAGTAAAATCATAATTGTTATCATTAACATATATATCTATTCGATTCAAATTGTAATCAATCAATAACTCTTCCCCTGCAGCTATTGATTTTATTGCGCATGTGAAAAAACATTTTCCTTCACGCTTCTCAAATACACAATTGGGTCACTTATTTGTGGTCGTGGTTCGTGTATTGTTCATAAACCCTGCAATATTCCCCATTTATTTTGGCCTCTCGTCAATATAGATAGTTGCTCCTTTATTTTGATCATTGTCTTTAGGTTGTACATAATTTGCATCCAAGACATATCTTCGCATACTTTTTGTATATTGGACTATTCATATCCAATATTTGTAGATATAATAGGGCCCTACATACTCCATCAATTCAGTTAATCCTTCATAATATATCTTTATTCCATCCATGGAAAATATCTCCAAACCATGTAATGACGATGGAGCAATCCAGTATATCCTTTCATTTACACAAAAATCAATTTTTATTTTAGGAAGATCCTTGGGTGCCCATCGTTTCACTATATGTTTTTACCTCAAGGGAACCTCGATGTAATCTATGCTCTCGTGATCATAATAACATGATCCCCATTTCGCAAGAAAAAATTCCATCCATCTATGAAATTTTCTTATGATCTTCTCACCTCTAGTTGATCTCCATCTATTATACCTACTAGATGTCTCACTTTCCTCTATTCTACCTGAAATTCCCTCACTCAATGAAGATAGATCTGACAAATACATGTTTTCTTGTATGTCCTATAACACCATTAATGACAGAAACAATAAGTTAATCAAGATGTAACACTAGTTCATTACTCGTATCTTGTTGGTATCATAGTAATATCATAATGATTACCATAGTGTTACTCTTTCACAATTGTATTATGCTCTATTACTATTGGTATATTATCTGGGCATTATAGGGGCATGTTTGGAGTGAAATTGCACATGCCAACAAGTGGCGGTAATAGGGCACGATGCTAGTTGGAATACCCCAGAACTGATTCCATTAGACACAAACTCAATCCTAAGGCCAGCTAAGGAAAACAAACAACACACACTAATTAATCTAGGAGTCAATCATGCAAACAAGCCAACTTTGTACTATGACTAGACCATATTTATTTGAAATTCTTCATGTAACATATTTCATTGACGTATTGTGATCTTGGTCTCTCTTGGACGTAATTTCATTGACAATGCCAATGTTGTTTTCTCCTTTAGTCGACCAAAATACTTTAGTGGATTCCTAATGAATATGGAAGAGGGTGATTCAATCCCAAACAACTTATTGAAATTGAAAAGGCATCCATGGTCATTTGTTAGCAATTTATAGAGATGTAGAGAAGATAATATAATGTTATTAATGTCCAACAAATGACCACAAAATTAGGCCAATGGGACTAAAATATACATACAATTTCAATACAACATGGGAGCGTAGAAGAAACTCCTAGATAATTTTGAAAGCTAGAAATCGAAAGAAATCCACCTAAGGACTTAGAATCTAGATGTCTAAGAAGAAACCTAGTTTCCTTTTCAATAAGATTCTTCAAGAAAAAATGAATTATTTAAATAGTGTTGAACAAAAGAGGAAATGCAACCAATTTAAAACTAAACTCTTAGGATAACTAAAAACTCTATCTGTCAAAATTCCAATCCTTTAAGCTATCAAAGATGTTCCCATATACAAAAAAAGTATCAAGGAACCATGCATCAAGAGACCTAGAATGACGAAAAGAGATCCACCCACAATTAATATTATAGGGTAGCTTCTTGATCTCATGATGTGAGGGAATATTTCCACTCTCAAATACTCAATATCCTATGGAAATGGATGTAAATGTTGTTCAATAAGATCTTGTGAATAGCATCTCCATAATTGATATTGATTTGTGAATGGAGGAAGAAAGGTAGGTTTTGTGGCTTGAATATTTTATGTTTTGAATTGAAGGATAATATTGCATTGGATTGCAATGACCCATATATAGATAGTAAGGACCCTATTTATTCTAATCTAATCATCCTTGTAGTATTTGTCTAAATAAACATGTAATTAATCCAAAATTTATTTAGGGTTCGCAATCAATGTAATGACAAGGAGACAATCCTCAATTAAATTTGAGAGAATCATTAAGATGTACACCCACTATACTTTGGTTGATAGACATGCCTATTGTCACCCTTGAAGGAATATTATAATATGTGATAATATCAATAGGCTCCCAAGAATATCTAATAGACTTTATCATGTTGTAACCCGAGGATAAACTCATTAATGGAAATCCCATCATCATTGGAAGACCATGGTTAGCTACAATAGATACTTACATTGGTTATGGAATATGGGACATGAAAAATTATTAAGGATTGTTCCAAACAAGACTTGCTCTCTATCCTTCTAATAAACATTTTATTGAAACTAAAATACCATTGTGGGTAGGACAAGTTGATGATGAAGAAGTATTTGGAACTAGTATCTAGTCTAATATCACTCTTGACAATGCTTTATCATTGAAAGAAATACATAAGGACACATTCCTTTCAAAGTGTATGCAAAATTTGTATCCCAACACTATACAAATTCAGGAATACCTTGACAAAGAGGATGTAAATACCAACCAAACACATAAAAAAAAATTATGCATGATGGAAAGACTTATCTTGCTAATTTTATGTGCTGGAATGATCTAATAATTCCAATGTAATAAGGATCTTATAGTGGGGCAGCCAGTTGTATGATGAAAAGTATCAAATGAGGTTATACCTATTCATTTCTTTGTTGTTTTTATATCCGGGTTTGAAGAATTGTGTCTTATCATTTCAATGAAAGGTTTTAATGTGCCTTTGAACTTGGGATAAGATCACTCTTTGTTTCCTAGCATGTGCATAAGTAGAGCACCTTTGTAAGGTCCTCCAATTTGTTAATTTCCAATAGTTTAATCAAGAATTCATGGTGAGGTATAGCATGTTGTAACAACACTTTCCACCACTCCCATTAATATATTTCCAACCCTCATGATTCCTTTATTGACTCCATTTTCCCAATTTGGATAGGCACTAGACTCAATCCATAACTTTATTTTTTTATGCTACAACTATTGTATTACTGAGAATTATTTTCAAGGAAAAAAAAGAGGTATCTTAGACTAGTCCCAAAATTTTCCAAATGATATAACAGGGTCATTTAACAGTGAGATTATAATACCCCAAGCGCTATCAAATATCAACAATACTAAAGTGGCAATTTCAAGTTACCTTAACAACTAACATTAACTCTAATAAATGAGTAGTTTGTATAAAATAGTTGGGGGAATTGGGGAGGCCAAATGACATAACTAACCATTGGTATTTTCCTAGAGGGACAAAGAAAGTAGTTTTAGGAATACTATCAAAGAATGTGTGGAATTGGTAGAAACCACTATTGCAATAAAATTTAGAGTAAACTTGAATATGAGCAATTATTTGATTTAGATGATCCTTATGAGGGATGATATAATGAAAAGTAATGGTGATTTTAATAAGAGAGAAATAATATACAATGAGACTCTCATGTCCATATTTCTTCTTTTAATTCTTTCTCACCATAGAGGAAATAATAGAGTAAAGTGGACTAGCAATTTCTTTTAGTTTGAGTTCTAATAGACAAACCATTTTTTATTCCATGTCTTCTATGTGTTTGTAAGGAAGAATATGGGTTTTAACCTAGTCATAGGAATTAGGGAGTGTATCAATGTGTTACTCTTTCATTGATATATACTAGAGTTGTTGAGGATTGAGGCTACAACAATCTATAGAAATCTTAGTGATAATGGGTTTTTTGGAATTGAGAAAATGATTTTATTAGCGATTGGGTGAAAAAGTGAGTCATGGTAAGAAATAGTTTTGGTAGATTTGGCTTATTAGACGGGATCATCATGATCTTGGACAAATGTGAGATAATCAAAGAGACATGGTTGTTTGGCTTGAAAGAGAATTTTAAATGGAATTTGGTGAAGAGGAGCCACTTCTTTTTAAGTGAAGGTTTTGAAGATGATATGGGGAGGACGGAGTATTAAAAATTTGTAGGAGGGGAGTGAGAAACATCTATTAGATATAAAAATGTCCATTTATTATAGGGTACTAATATAATTCAATATGATACTAGTGGTTAACGAATTTTCAAGGAATAGAGGATGAACAATATTTACATATGGCACTTTGATTTTCAAGGACATAACTTTTGTGAGGAGAAATGAATTTTTTATACTAGGTTGGGGGGATGGTTAGTTTCTTTTTAACATTGTGGGAAATTTGATATCAAGAAAAAAAAAATTATATGGTGAGCTAGTTTCAAATTGTATAGTACCTAATATGTATAGACCATTAGTAATTTTTATAATAGGTAGATCAAGATATTTTTGTGATCTAATATTCTCTAGAACTAGAGGTTAGGTGGAGGGTACTGTGGAGTTGGATGAATCCAATAATTAATGAGACACTAATGTGGTAATATCAGTGAGTGTAAAAACATGGTGGTGATTAATCTAGTCATTGAATATACTAGCATGGATTCTCTTCTACATTTTTTGGGTCAAAGACTCCCATACTTATGTCTTCTACAATGTTGGTTGCCTCTATATCTGAGTAAGTATATTAATGAATCTCAATCATTCATAATTGAATTCATGATCATGCTCAACATAATATCATGAATTTTGATTAGTTGAATCTTCATAGAAGAAATGGATTTTAGAATCTCTGCCATGACATTTTTCATCAAATTCCTTTCCTTCTGCAAAGGAAGCATTCATGTTTCCCTGCACATTGCTTATGGAATTGGAGTTTAAAGAGTGTTTTACTTGGTGGAAAGAATATTCTAAATACTTTCTGACTTTGATTAAAAAAAAATCAATGGTGATATTGTTGACAAAATAGATTAACAAAAATGTGTTGAACACATTTTATTTTTATTTGAACAATGACAACTAGATTTAGGACAAAGACCAAAGGATTTGATTTTTTTTTTTTGAGACAAATTTTCTTTTCATGCATAAATATATCATAGAAAGAAAGAAATTGTTGCCAAAATTTTTCCACTATACAAACTAAGTGGTCTTTCCTTACATGCCATACATGTGGCTACCATTTTCTCCAATGGGAAAACAAAATTTTGAGGATATGAGTGTTTGTAAGGGAAAATTTATGATATCTTAGAGCATATAAGTATCCTTCTTAGGTTGTGATACATTTAGTAAAAATTATAGTGTCACACAAATGCAGATTTATGAAATCTTTGACAAGGATTTCATGCATGTGGCCCTAGTTACGGATGAACTCATTGATAAGGGATTGGTAGCATTGTATATAATCTAGACCATCAAAAGAGAGGGGTAGAGTAGGATAAAATTAATTAGTAAAATTGGGACGATGTGTTTCATAGAAATGAGTATTGTTAGATGTTTCAAAATGAGATCGTTCTTTCGTGACATCACTATTCCCTTCCATACCAATTATGGGAATTGATTTTTCTATCAGGGCATCTTTCATTAGTTTTGAAATGGAAATATTAGGAGATGAAGAAGATGTTGATTTAATTAGGCCACTTACAGTTTTTGATTTCATACTCTACTACCTTGTGGGGACTTATTTAATAGAGATAGCACTTAATACATTAAACAAAAATATACTCCACTAACTAGCCCTTTGAAAATGTTTGGATGAATTTTGTACATGTCACTATTGCAATCTAGCACACGCTAATTAATCTTAGAGTCAAAAATGAAAAAAAAACTTCTAACAAAGAATTTCTAGTTGGTGATGGAATCCAACATTTCAGGATCGATGCGTGAAGGAGCTGAGTTTCAGCGGGTGGGAAAGTTACGTTCACAACCTTCTTAACGAACTAACGCCCTGGTTCAAGTTACCTCATCGATTAGTGGGAAACCCTCCAAGGAGTTTGAGTGAGTCTATCCAACGTTGATCCTAGGTAAAACGCCACCTTCCCTGTGCTATCACCTTGGGTAGGAATTATAAAATCTTATGGCCTCTATAGTACCACCTACTAACGAAAGCAGAGGGGGGACAGTCGACAGTCGACACCAAGACCAAGAAAGAAGGCTTGATTACTTTGTTGGCCCTAATGCAGCCTTGTGATTGACCCTTTTGTTAGAAGGGATTCCCAAATTTAGTGATATAGCAATTGGATTTCACTCCCTAACTCAAAGTGTTATGTTTTTTTAGCATATTTGGAAATTTTTTCTCACAATCCTATTCCAAATATCTACACCTAAGCTAATATGGGTTTGAAGAGCCCTAAAAAAGTTGTTAGATAAATTTTAATTAGCGATTGATTTTATGATGTTGTTAATCAAAGGAGTGGTCGTGAAACTGATGGTGTTCCGACTCGACTCTTTAAACCATGCAAGAGGAAAATGAAGTGAAATAATTTCAACTTTGATGAAAACTAGCTATGGGAAGGAGCAAGAGATTTTAAGAAAAGAAGTAATTTCTTTTTAGATTACTATGTGTGCATTGCTAATGAAAAACATTATATTGAGCTAATTATCCAGTTAAATGGAAGCAAAATTACCCAAATTTTAAAAATACCATGCAAATGTCATAGTTCACTTAGTACAACTATACAACATTGAATCAAATTCCATCATTTCTAACATAGTAAAATTTTTTGATTATATAAACCACCACACATCTTAAATAATCATAAGGATCATGGGGGCATCAACTTGTTGACCAATATATTATCACGTAACTCATTCATAAAGGGTGCTTTTTAATTATGAACCCACGTGTTGTGAATAAATGTGTTCACGTCAAACACTGAAAATAACAATGTAATAAAGACAAAATGATACAAATCCTTGTTTCATAAGAGGAATGTCACATAAGGATTTCAAATTTTTATGTTCTTTGCAAATTCTTAACCTTCCCAAGACATAAGAGGTGTAAACATGGTGATTTTAGTACCCAAGAAATCTATGTTCCTACAAAACAAAGGATAACAAATTTCCTTAAGTAGGGAAAGGATAGTGACAACAATCAACATGAGAGCACAAAATTCAAGAAAAGGTGAAAGAGAGAGGAGACAAGAGGCGAGAGGATACCACACTAGGGTTGAACTAGTGAAGGAAAGAGAGGTGAGAGGAAACAACTATTATGAGGTATGGTGAAATTTGGAAATGTTAGCCTACAACTAGTGAGGGTATTAGAGGTGGAATTATCGTGAGGTGACATGAATGAAGACATGAAGTGATGATGTTAAAATGAACCATCAAAGGCATTGATGATGGTGAGTTGATATTATCAATATTTTGAAAATGAACCATTGAAGGCACTAATATTAATTGTAAGGTGGCATTAGTTATGGCATGTGCCATTGATTCTAGCTGAAAGGCACCATTGAAGTCTTTAGGTGAATATGTTAGCATGGGGATGGAAAAGGAACCATAATTTTCTTATGGATATGGTGAACCATAAACCTACACTAATAAATCCATAATATCTAGAGGGCATAATCAAAATATTATACATACCTCAATGGTGATTTTTCAATTTAGCGATCAAACATGCAACAAAAAAATTGAGGTGGTGCTCAACATCATGCCTCATACATGGTGTGTTAGCACTCTGTAATTTTCCCAAGGATATGGAGGCAGTCACAAAGGCAACATCAAAACTGCTTCGAGTCAGGGATCTAGCCTTCTGAGACTCAGAGAGGGATCTCTCTGTCAAATTTAGATTTGTTTGAAATAGGATATTAGGCTAGTTATGTAGAATAGGTTATGTTCTTGGAGTTTTCTTTAGGTTGGCTGAAAAAGGTTTCACGCTTCCATTAGGCTATGGGGTCTGTTCGTAAAGATAGAGATCAAAGAATAGTTTATAAAAAGTCTTTTCACAGGGAAAGATAATGAAACTATTGGATTCTTTGGGAATAAGTGATGTATTAGCAGAAAAGGTGAGATTATCAATCACAGTAAAGAAGCATTCAAGAATTTCTTCACTACTACATCAGAAGACAAACATTTAGATTTTTAAAAGTCAAAAAACAGGGTATGCAAATATAAATCCTATAACTTCAACTCCTTTTAAAATATCAAACATAAAACACAATGATAACAAAGGCAGGTACACATTCGACATTGAGGGAAAACTTCACCAATAGCTAACATGCAGGAATCCTGTGAAATGTTTCTTTATATTCATGGAAAATCTCTTGATATAAGTTACAGTGCTCACAGCCTGTCTGGGCATGAGATGAACAACCTTTACATTAAAAATCATCTCTGAATAAATAGGGGAGATCCCCCAACAAGTTTTGTGAGTCAGTTTTAACCGCGTCGGCCAAAAATAGCCACAAATTTCCCAAAATCTGGAACTGTCCACCATGAAAGACGGGCCTAATTTCTGTAAAAAATGGGTCCGAAAAGACATTTGTTTCTCTTCAACGCTGACACCTGGGAAAAAAAAGGAAGGATTTTATTGGATATGGGCATGTTCAGGAAAAAAACCTACTTTGGTTTCACCAAATTTTCCTCCAACTCGCCATAACAACTCTTGCAAGATCGAGACTGTAACATAAAAACTAAAAATCTGAAAACTGAGGCTGAAAGAAAGCTTCAATTCTCCCTTATCATGGCACCTATGACAAAACTGAGAGAGGTTTTTGTTCTTCAAGATGTTGTGGAGAAAAAAGTCTCTTGGTTTTTAAAAATTCGTTCTCATTTGCCCAGAATCGGCCTCGAAAGAAGACTGGTCGAAAATATGTGAAAACAATTTTTTTGGGGGCAAGGTGGTATTCCGGACCCCCCCTGAGATGGTAAGTGGTTTTTTTTGGAGGGGCTCCGCTGGACTGTGGGTATGAAACCTGTCCAAATGGTGGTATTGTAAAACAACTATTCTGGACCCCCTCCCTCCCTCTCGTTAAACTCTGGATGGTGAGGGGGGGGTCCGAAAAAATTTATGGTCGTTTGATTTATTTGTTGATGTGATGAATATATGGGATGGGTAGGATTTAGGATAGGTTTAAGTTTTGTTTTATTGTTTTTTATTTAAATGCTTTATATTGTTTGTTTTTTTTGTTTGTTTTTTAAACTTGTTTTGTTATGTTTTGTTTTACGTTTTTTTATGTATTTTATATGTTTTTCTTTTTATTTACTAGTTTTGTTACTATGTTTTGTTTTAATTTTTATATATTTATTTATTGTTTGTTTATTATAATTTTGTTTTAATTTTTTTTATTTCTAATTTGTTTATTATATGTTAACATTTTAATTCTAATAAACTAACTTAACTACTAACTTAATTACTATTGATTAATTACTAACATGCTAGCTCAATTATTAATTAATTAATTTATCATTAACAGGTCTAATCATAACTATTAACCTAATGTTTTTATCCTGAGTTTGTTTATTCGTGGAGGGGTAAGATTGGCGAAGGGGTGAAGGAATGAAGGGTGAGTGATT
>JZKD02S0123735.1:129457-140670 GCA_000966675.3 Picea glauca
CCCCTTTCACAAATGAAAACCTTCAAACATGCGAAGTCAAAAGGACTTCAAGGTGTAACCTCCTCGCACCTTCTTGAGATCTAATGACTGTCATTGATCTTGATTCCTTTCGAAGGGATTCGAACTGTCACTTCACGACCTTCAATAGTTCTCTCCCTTTCTGTTGGATCTTTTTCATTATCTCTCCTGAGCTTGACTCCGATGCACTCCTTGTGAACTTGGAATCTTCAACAAAGTTTGGACTTAGTGATTTCTCCAAAATAAATTTCTCTATGCACTCCTTGTGCTTAACAGTCTCGATCTCTCAACACTTAGTCAATTCTTGACCCTATGCACTCCTTGCAACACTCGGTCTAAGCTTCTTGTTATCCCTTCCGAGATTTTTTGAGTCAAATCTAGACTTTGTCGACACAGTCCTTGTGAACAATATGCACTCCTTGCATCCAATCTCTCAGAAGACAAACGATTGAAACTTATCTATACTTTCACAAACTCATATATTCAACAGTATAATCTATGCATTGCTGAAACACAAAATAACAAAAAAGAGTTTAGCAACACAACTCCACACAATTGGATCAATTTTCCTCTGTTATCTTCATTCAATGTAAAAATTCTTATAGCTATGAAAAAAAAACAACTAAAATTCAGAAATATAAAAAATTTCATCTATCCTCATCTTCAACAACCTCATTTGGGCATACAACACTTCTACTTATCCCAGAGGCTCGTGGGGTTCCCTCCGACTACCTCTATGCTCAAGAAAAAAACTAACTACTACTTAATTTTCATTACATTAAAGTCTAGGAGTGAAAGTCCCATATCAATCGCGATCATTCACTCCCAAGTGTTTTGATTTTCTTCAGTTTTCAATCAGTTCAAGAAAATATTTGCAAGAAACATCAATGTTTAAGATTATGAAATGATTCAAAGGAACGCTAAGGTGCTAAGTTGTATCTCCACGTGTGCTTGCTGACGATGCTCTTGCATCAACTCTTCAAATTATAAAAACTTGTCTCACCATCCTATAAACATAATTGCAATTCATCAGGGGCTCGACCTTGGGGTGTTACAATCTCCTCCCTTTATTTTTTCACTATCCTCGGTGAAACTTACTTACAAAACAATAGTAATATTTCCAAAATATTCAAAAAGATGTGTGTACTCTACCAGCATAGCATCTTCATGCTTCCATGCTGCGTCCACAGGACAATACCAGGTCCACTAAACTTTTACAACCCCTATGGCTCGATTCCAGAGTTGCCTGATTTTCCAATCCAGTATACAAACCAGATGCATCTAAAGAGCACTTTCCTACTCCACCTGAATCACATTCCAATCAATATCATGATTAGCATTGGGTACATATTTCTTAAACAATGACACATGAAATACATTATGTATAGACATGCATGTATGCAATGCAATACTATATGCTACTAGACCAATCCTCTCTAGTATTTCAAACGACCCACAATACCGAGCTGCCAACTTTGAACAATTTCCTAACTTCAGATAAATTTTGTTGGCCTTCACTCTCAGGAATACATGATCCCCTACTTGAAATTCCCTTCTTATCAGTATAATTTTTCTTAATCTTCAACATTTTTTCTTCCATTTTTTTGAGCAACTGTGGTCCAGCCACTTCCCTATCATTTGGGTTGTCCCAACTTACTCGGGTGTTGCACTTTCTTCCATAAAGTGTTGCAAACGAGATCATCTCCAGTGATGCTTGATACCCATTGTTGTAGGCAAATTCTACAAAGTGTAGATAATCTTCACATTTAGATGGTTTGTCCATCACATAGATTCTTAACATATCTTCTATCACTTGGTTCACCCTTTCTGTTTTCCCATCATACTCAGATGATAAGAAGTGATGAAGTTTAAATTTATTCTGAACCCCTTGAATAACCCTTTCCAGAACCTTGATGTAAAATTTGGGTCTTTGTCAGACACAATTGTCTTGGGTACGCCATGCAAGTGTGCTAATTCCCTCATATAAATATCAGCAACATTAGTTGCCTTATGAGTATTCTTCATAGGACTGAAATGGGCAGCTTTAGTAAGCTTTTCCACCACCACCATGGTTGCATCATGTTACTTGTTCCTTCTGGGAAATCCCATGATGAAATCCATTGTTAGTACTTCCCATTTGCACTCAATAATGGGTAATGGATGTAGTAACCCAGTCGAGTGTCTATGCTTAGCCTTGACCCTTTGACATTCCAAGAATTTAGCAATAAAATCATCAATCTCCCTCTTCATGCCTAGCCAATAATATTGGATTTTGACTGCTAAAATTGTTTTCTGATATCCTAGGTGTCCTGCATAAGGCACATTAGGAATATATTTAAAATCACACTCTTAAATTCAGAAGAGTTGGGTACATAGAATTTATTTGCTCTATATTCTCTACACATAACCGAGAGTTGTGACCCCAGCTTAACATTTGGGATCTTATCTCACTTTCCAAGATCATCGGTCATGATTTAAGGAACCGTGAAGATCAATGGCCAGGAGTGATTGCGGGAACTCAACTTTCTCACGCTTTAATTTCCTTCTCGATTTTTGCAATGAAAAGATGATTTCCCGTAGTGGTATTGATATCCACCATTGATCTATTGATGTAGCAAGATCAATGATCCTGAGGGATTGCAGAGTCTCAAATTACTCTGGCTTTAACTTCCTTCCTGATCTCTGCAATCACTCCCCACTTCAATCTCCCCTCAATGATATATGATGGTCATGACTTAATCTTCGCTCAATCTGAAGGCTCAACTTCAAACCTTGTGGTTCCAAACCCCTTGTTACTATAGTCTCTTTTCTCTACTATCTTTATTGAACCGCCATACCTCCTGAGCTTCCAAACATGACCAAGGTGTTCTCTTGGCACTCTAGAATGCTCTGAATTCAAATTTTTTCCTTCTCAACAACAATTCTCTCCAATATTTTGATTCCATAACCACTTATATGGCCGAATTTAGGCTCAATGTCGAAAAATGGTCTCTGAACTTCAACTTTTTCCATTTCGACAACAATTATTTTCTGAAACTTTTACTTCAACTTCCACTAGCATGGCCCATCTAGGCTTAGTGTTGAAACCATGGCTCTGATTCCATTTTGTAATATCCCCATCCACCAACAAACCGAGAAATGCCACTTCTTGGACATCTCTCTTAGCTCTGATAGTATTTTGTGAATTTATATGCATCCATATCTAATACAATTAACAGTTACAACATTTTGTTCATGCCACGTATTCATGTGGAAATAATCATTCAAACATACCGACAATATATGCATACATATGACATATTCTAACCATACACAGATCAATGTAAAAATAACAGTAATCCTACACACACAACATAGTTGATATATCGAGGCATTACTCATCAAGTTATAACACTTGTACAATTACACAACATACAAATAACAAATCTTTGGCACTTATCTTTCAATAGATGACCACCAAACTATGTGAAGACCTTCCATGAACCTCAAAGCCTTAGACCACGCTCTTCATCATGCTCAGTAGTGGGTCACCCCTAATTTGGGACTAAACTCCACCAGGAAAGGAATTCTTAGGCTTGGCAAGGGAAACAAGAAAGTTGCAAAGGTAAACATGAAGTATTATCTCCCAGGGCTAGCTCACACTAACATCCTACATCCTCTAATTCCCCACATGCATGTCCCACCCTAGGAAGTGTGCCCCTTCTCTACTCCACAGTCCTTCGGCTGCCCTACTTCCCTTCTAGGGACTCAACAAAAGGTCGGACAAGAATTATCCGATCACTATAGCTACATTTGGGTGGCTCCGCATAGGAAATAACTTCCCCAACAACCTCTCTCATCTCGAGAGAGTGTCTTGCAGTCCTGATAACCTACTTCTTCAGTCCACTTCTAAGTTAATTCCTGAAAAGGTGATGGAAACAACAAAGATCAATAAGAGCAGATGATGGCAGTAAGCCACACTCTATCCAAGAACTGTGTGGGTTGCAACAACCAACAGTTATGACACAACATGGCTCAAAGAGTTACATGGTACGTGCCTATTTAGAGGTCGACGATGCAGATGATGGTGGATCAGTACGTGAGTCAATGGTGAATCCCAATTAGTTGACAAATTTCCATAGAATCATAAGGGTCATGATGAACTTGAGACTCCTCCCGCCACAAGGATGGGGAGAAACGCCAGAATGGGAAGAAAACCCCCAATGAGTTGTCTTTCCCAGCTTTAACTACATGTGCCCAGGTCGACACCTATCTTCCTGCAGCTGCATGAGTTCCACTTAGCACTCATTCCCTTTCCAAGAACTTAAGACAACATCGATCATGTTGCCTTAGCCTTTAGGAAATAATAACAAAATATTATTCCCTTAGAGGTAATCCCTCTAGCTTAGCCCCTAAGCCTAAACACTTAGCCTGCTCCCTTACCTACTTAGTGGAGATTAGTCCCCCATACTCTTTCTTCGTGGTTGATCTACATGTAGTGTAATTTTATTAATTATATGTTCAATTAAAAATACAAAAATCATGCTCATGGCCTTAAGCATCTAGGATGTACGGCCTAATTTACATATATGTCTTCATCTTATAAACACTTGGCTCACCATCCTTTAAACATAATTACAATTCAACAAGGGCTCGGCCTTATGGTGTTACAAGCATACTCTCTCTCTAGAGTCATAGATTTCCATCCACTATTCATAGAGATGAATGTTCAAATTATAACCTATAGAAATTAAGGACCCTTAATGCACCCGTCCAATGAAACTAGGTTTAATATGCTCATAATTTTCATTTAGGGCTCGAGAAAAATCCTTAATTCCATATTAGTCTTCCCACTATTTTGACCAAGGTTTACCTTCCTCAAGGTATAGAGGTATGATAATTCTTATTCCATTTCCTTTGAGATTTGTCCTATCCTTCTCTATAGAGATTGTTTCTTTCATTTTTCTCCCCCAATGTCTTCCCACAAGGTCTTCATACACCATACTTTCGTCAACTAGGTTCATGATATCAAAGTTCATAATTTTTTCTATTCCCATAATTCTTGCTTTGACCCCTTTGTTAAGTTCTATAAATGTTTGGTCATATAAATTAGAAATTTTTCTAGAATTGACCAAGTGGGGTCTCCCCATATAAAAATTTCTAGACTTGACTGGTTCTCAAGCCAACACATGAGTCCATTGTATGGGTTGTTTTCAAGCCTATGAGTGTGTTATATGAGTTAAAAATTAACATTGATGCATGTTAGAGATAAGGGGTTACAGGGATTAAGTTATAGAGAATGGTGGTTATGAATTATAAGGATATAAAGGTTATACAAGTGATGGGTTATATTAGGGTTTATAGAGGTTAGGTGTGATTGAGTTATAACAGTTAGGTGTTAAAGGTTACATTAATGTTAGGATGTAGGTTCTATAAATAGTTAGACATTATTGGAGTTATATTAGGGGTTATGGATGATAGTGGTTCTAAGAGTTAGTGATTATATGGTTAGCATTTATAGAATTTAAAGATTAATTAAGTATTAGATGTTATAGGAGTTAGGGGTTTATTAATATTCCATAGAAAAAAACAATTTTGGGGGGTTTATAAATATTCCATACATTCTACATGATAAAAATTATTTAATATGGAACACATGTTGTTCTCTAACCTTGAAATAGATAGTGAGATCATCATGATAATAAACCATCATCTTACCAATCAAATCATGTTAGGAATGATTCATGGCCCTTTGAAATGTTGGACCAGTATTCATCAACTCGAATGACATTCAAGCATAAGCATAATTTCCCTACAAGGTTGTGAAAGGTGTCTTAATGTAATCGCTTAATTCATCTACCAAAACAAGTGGGTGTATTCTGAGTCAAATTTGAGCCCAAAAACCATCCCATATCATTAAGGCATGCAAATAGTTTATCCATGTCAAATTTTAGTGAAAACATAAACAATTTGAAAAAATTTAAAAGTTGGCCCCATTCGCAGGTCATTGTTGCCCATGTCTAGTCCTAGTACAATGTATTTTCATTGTTCCTTTTAAAATTCATTTGAAAGTACACACATTCCCGCATCTAGTACTACAAGGATATATTTTTATCACTTGTGTTGATTAAACAATGAACAAAAAATGAGGCATTTTTCATCACAACTATGACACATATTGTACATTAATGTATAATATACCTGAAAGAAAAATGAGGAAAGGCTAATGAAAACTTAAAATTTGTGTCAACCAATCTGTGCACTAATTTGAAAGAAATATAGGGTTTATGTTTTGCATGATGAATTGATGATGGAAACAAGTGGGTGTGTGAGTCAAATTTGAGTCCAAACACCCTCCCATATCGTTAAAGCATGTGAATAGCCTATCCATGTCAAATTTCAATGTATACAGAAACAATTTGAAAAAAATTCAACATTGGCCCCATTTGTAGGTCACTCTTGCCCATGTATAGTACTCCTAGTACAATGTATTTTCATTATTCCTTTTAAAATTTGTTTGACAGTACACACATTGTTGCATGTAGTACTCCAAGGACATATTTTTATTTTTTTGATTAAACAATGAATGAAAAAAGAGATATTTTTCATCACAACTATGACACAGATACATTAATGTATAATATAAAATGTAGAACCTGAAATAAAAATGAAGAAAGGTAGTGCAAACTTAAACCTTGTGTAAACCAATTTTTGCACTAATTTGTGTCATTGTTCCCCATGTATAGTGACCTACGAATGAATTTGACTTAGATTTTTCAAGATGTACTGGGCAAGTTTGGGCACCCAAACGTAGCGCAAGGTGAGTTTGCAAGAGGGGCACCCACATGAGGAATCACAATGAAAACAGGGCAGGGTGCCCAAAGGCAAGGCAAGGCGAGTTGGAAAGAGGGGTGCCCACAAGAGGAAATGTAACAAAAATGAGGCAGAGTGCCCAAACACAACACAAGGTGAGTTGGAAATAGGTGTGCCTTCCCACATGAAAGGCATGAAAAGGGTCACATAAGGGAGAACTAGGAAAGAAGACGAGTCGGATGCCAGATAAGGAGCAATTTTTGCTACGAATTAACTTTTTCAATATGGCCTAGGCAAGGCTGGGTGCCCAAATGAAATGCAAGGTGAGTTTCAAAGAGGGGCTCTCACATGAGGAATCGTAATGAAAACAATGCAGGGTGCACAAAGTCAAGGCAAGGTGAGTTGGAAAGAGGGGTGACCACAAGAGGAAACGTAACAAAAACAAGGCAGAGCACCCCAAAAAAATGCAAGGTGAGTTGGAAAGAGGTGTTCCCACCCACATGAAAGGCATGAAAAGGGTCACACAAGGGAGCACTAAGTAATAAGATGATTCAGATGTCAGATAAGGAGCAATTTTGGCTTCGACTTAACTTTTTCAATATGGCCTGGGAAAAGCTAAGCGCCCAAATGCAACACAAGGTGAGTTTGCAAGAGGGTCGCCCACATGAGGAATCATAATTAAATCAAGTGAAATAAGGCTCCAAGAAAGGTGGGTGTCCTCAATAATAAGAATAAACATAAGCGCAAGCAACATCCATAAGTGGGCATCTTCCTTCATGATCTAGGAAATAAAACCATGAAACCCCTAGGCCATCCGAAGATCAACTTGTAAACCTACCTTTGTGATGAAAATAACAAGAGTAGTGAAAAAATACTAGTGTATACCTCATGTAAAATGAGGGGTAACACTATAAACACAAAATGGATAATTTTGAACATAATCATAATTTCACTCCTCTTGCTAATGCCAATTTCTAGTAGGTTTGATTCCTAGCTTGCAACCCCAATGGATGAACCATCAATAAATTGACTTCATTAACACAAGTGGATCTATTGTTTAGTCTCTTTATTAAATTTGATTTAACCACTTTGTTTTATTAGTGAATTACCAAGTTGAGTTGATGTCGCAAAAGCTTCAAGTCCCGTATGCGTTGAAATTTGACATGGTTATACTAGATAGTTGCCTTGATGGTATGGGAGGGTTTCAAGACTTAAGGATGTTTGATTTCCCTGCATAATATTTTATATCATCCATTTTTCATCAACGTTCAATATAATGGATGTCTCATTTCCATCATTCATTATTTCCATCTATATTATCTTTGTCGGAACTCTCATGAAATGGCATGGCACTTCCAATACACCCATCACCAATGTCATCTTGCATCGACCTTGCACAGTGAGAAGTGAATGGGGCCAGCGTTGAAATTTATTCAAATTGTGCATATATACATCAAAATTCAACATGGTTATACTAGAAACATGTCTTGATGGTATGGGAGGGTTTCAAGAATCAAGAATGTCTGAAGTCCCCAGTACATAATCTTTAAGATCATCCATGTTTGCATCAATGTTCATAATGGATGTCTCATTTTCATCATTCGTCGTTTCCATATGTATAATATTTTTTGGAACTCTCTTTAAATGTCATGGAACTTCCAATTCACCCACCACAAATTTCATGCACAAACCCCACATAGTGAGCATTGAGTGGTGGCAACGTTGATATTTCTTCAATATGTTCCTGTATGCATCAAAATTTGACATGGTTAGACTAGACACATGCATTGACAATATGGGAGGTTTTCAATAATCAAGGATGTATGATGTCCCCACATAATATTTCAGATCATCCACATTTGCATCAACATTCATCATGCACATCTCACTGCCAATGTTTTTCATTCCCTTCTATAGAATCATTTTCGGAACTATCTTGAAATTTGAAATGGAACAGAATATCCATGTCAAATTTCAGTGCATGTCAAATGTGAACAGAGTATCCATGTCAAATTTTGGTGCATACAAAAAAAATTTGAAAAAAATTCAACGTTGGCCCCATTCACAAGTCACTTTTTCCCATCATGTAATCTAGCCCTGGTACAATGTCTTTTAATAGTTGTTTCCTTTAAAATTCGACCGAGAAAATTAAAACAAAACGAGAACCAGATGAGATGATATATAGAGTGGTTATGTGAGTGATCTTTGAGTATAAAGATGAATAAGTTAACTTCTCTTCATTTCGAAAATAATTTATTCTCTACTAAACAAGGCCAACCATGTGAAGGATAAAGCTCATATGGCCCCTCACCCCCTCACATCATTCTCAATTCCCCAATACCCAATCTATAAAATAGAAAATAAAAAAACAACAACATAGTAATCATGAACATAAACTACCAAAACAAAAATGAAATAAAACTTAAAAACATTTAATTAACCCGTATAAAAAATTATTTAAAGAGAATAATTCATACAAATTAAAATATCTATTTGCGTACCTCATCGACCAACGCAACATTTGTATCATCCTTCTTCTGTATCTTCTTCTTGATCATCCAACTCGACATCTGTATCAGCATCCAGTTCAGAAACAATGTTCAAAGGATCGATGATATCATCATCATCATCAATGTAATTTTTGGGCATATCTTCATCAATATCATCATCAAGAATTGGTGCATTGTCTCCTATGCCTGGTTCCTCTTCTACATCTTCTTCATCTTTCGACCCATATTCTTCCTTCTCTAGATCTACATCATCTTCTTCATCTACAATATAATTTACTGGCCTTCCTCTTGGATCATATCTAACAACAAATTACCAATCCCTCTTACCTGGAACCTTTGAGTAAAAGACTTGTTCACATTGACTTGGAAAAACATAGAAGTTATTTTCTATTTCAATTTTTTTTGTTTTAATAATCGGAAATATGTTGGCATGTTGAATAACGATTATTTCCTCATCATGTGCATGCATTCATAACCTATACCATTGGACATCGAACAAAACTAATTTGAAGGAATTAAAGTCACATTCAATTATATCATTCAAAATCCCATAGTATCTATTTGCAGATTCTCAAGGACATCTGTCACTCCTAGAGGAAACATTAGTGACCTAGAATACTGCAGTTATCCCACTATCATAATTTTTTCTAGTTTTATCCAACTATTTGATGCGAAATTTACGACCATTGCACCACATAGCCTTGTGGTGTTTCAACTACAATATGGCATACGTGTAAAAGATGCATTGTCAATTGATAATAAACAAATTTATATAACTTGGAAAGTATAATATGAAAAAAACACATCGATAGTCACATTAATATAATATAAAATAACTGAATAAAATGGGTGAATTTGTCTTCCTTTCCATCTTTCAAACAATATGTTAAATCTATTTCCCTCTGCGTAACATCAGAATCTCCATTACAATGAGCTTCTCTAACCAATTCTTACAGTTCTTTCCATGATATCCTATCGCCATGACATTCTTTACATATATCAATCCATACCTTCATCCAGTCAAGATTGTTTGCAATGTATAAATGTAGTGCATCCCAATCTTGAGCAACTGACCGATCAAAAAATAACAATTCACCAATATTAAATATTAGTTATAACCATGGTAATTATTAATAAATGATGAAAGAACAAATATTAAATGATTATGATCATATACACAAAAAAGGGAAAATTTATATTTATTAAAAATATCCACAATTTAATTACCTCTCAGTTTCTTCATTGTACCTTTCCCCAATAGCTACTCCCTTTCAAATTTTTTGATGGAGTTCACATCCCAAATGCAATCCACTGCATGCATAGCTTGCACTACTAATTTAGGAAGATACTGACTAATATACACCAGGTATTCATATACGAGATATCCCTCTACCATAGAACCCTTAGGACATGATCTTTGTCTAACCAAAGCCTTCAATGATTTCAAGTGCCTCTCCACCATCCACATTGACCTTGTGTGTACAGGTCCACACATTTCAATCTCCTGAACTTGGTGTATGAGGTAGTGTTCTTATACATTGAAAAATGTTGGAGGTAGATACATCTGCATTTCACACATTAGCCAAGGAATTCCTCTCTTCCAATACTTTATATCATCTTCATGTATTTCTTTCAATGACAACCATTTATAGATCATGACGCAAGAAAATAACATGTTTCAACAAAACATAATAGATATTACATTACAAGTAAAACACATGTCATTAAGTACAACAAAAAATTGAAATTGTTTTTTGCATATATAGTGCAACTACTTACCTCATGTGTTTTCCAAGATCATATATAACTTGTTTGACGTTGTTGTCAAAGTCGTTTGGGAGAGAGAGAGGTAGAACATACTGTAACAGTAAAATCGAATCGTTACTTGTTCAA